>BCNH02000008.1:5863378-5889005 GCA_001662345.2 Metrosideros polymorpha var. glaberrima | reverse complement strand
GAAAAATAGATATGTATGTTGTTCCATTGATTTTTTTTCTTTTTCGATTATTGATTTTCCGCAAACATATGGGAGCAAAGTCTGCGTTTAATTTTGGATATTGGCTTGATTTGTTCAGAGCTAGCTCATTTCTTTATTGGAGAACAAAACTAGTAATGAGGATAAAATCCTGGTTAAAGTAAAAGCTGTCGAAATTTGAAATGTTATTCAAATTTAGAAAAACTACTAAAAACAAGATGTGAATTTTGCTGGACATTAGTAGTCAAACGATGTCGTACACAAGGCAACTCCATGAGAAGCCGGAACATTCAGAGATCTATATCTTTCTGTTGGACCGTCTGGTTAAGAACAGCTTTCATGAACTTGCTAGAAAATTTTCCCTCGTCGGACCAGTACTTAACCTGATCGACCATGGTCCAATGACTCATTCATGTCTGGTGTTCGACTGTCGGATCCTTCAAACAGAGGAGGGTGCAAGACTACCCGGCGAGGGAAAACTCCAAGAACCTCGAGGAAGGAGTCGGTAACGGATGCTACTGACGGCTTCACTGAGAGGATCCACCCCCGACCTGTACAACGCTAGGGAGTCGAGAACATGTCGGACCGGCCTCCGCTCATCCTCTCGGCATTCTCTACTCATACTACTCATACCCGATTCTTACTTAATTCTGCTTATATTGTTCATTGTTCTGTTAGTAAATCTCTTCATTTGACTATAACCTAAGTCGAACTTGCTGTTCAAAATGACTCTTGGACTATAGTTTAGTGACTCTTTGTATTCTACATGTAAAGTGCAAATCGGGATGTGACATGACATCATTGGTGCTGATTCTAGCATAATAAGAAAACAACCGATCGACATTATCATCTTCCGATCCATTTCAACATGTCTTTGCTCCCCTGCGGAGCTTAATTGGAGATTTTGATGTGTAATGCCCCTGGATAATACTCTTTCCAGAATCGACACTTCTCTATTAACCAAACTAATTCCGAAACCTTCATCCTTGTACGAGTTCTTAGTACATAATCATATTTTTTCCGACAGAGTTCCCACAATTTGAGGCAACCTTTTTATGACCAGGCAAGAATGTTTCCGAGCACTTCGAAGACAAGCAATGACCATCAAATCGACACTTCAACAACCGACGTTATCATCTTCCGATCCATTTCGACATGTCTTTGCTCCCTCGCGCACCTTAATTGAAGATTTCGATTTGTAATGCCCCCCTGGATAATAATATTTCCAGAATCGACGCTTCTCTATTAACCAAACTATCAAATGACGATTGTCCCTGCCGGCTACAAAAGTTCGGATAGTTCAAACAATTACCAATTGGAACTACCAACACCATCTCACGCAAATCAAGCATCGACCCGAAGGAAAGCAATCGCAGTAAAATGAGCTAACGATTTTTGGAAAGCAGTATCCAAATGCCAATCCAAGCAGGTCAAATATGCTCCTCATCTTCTATCTATACTGCCACAAGCACAGTTTCTGAAACCTGAGGGATACGCCAAGGCCTGCGTCATTCCAAAATTCATCCATCGAGAAGAGGGAAAATATCAATGAAACTTTTTTCAATGGGGTTTGTTTGTTCCAGTACAGAGGAAGGCGCGTTCTTTTGCAGCATGCAGGAGTTCAATCACAGCCCAATTGTGACAATGAGAAGGAGAATGGAGAAGCATACCTGAGAATCGCTTCTGCTTTGTAGAATTTGGCATCTGGAAAATACTCTTGATGAACAAAGAAAGAACACATAGTTGAGTTTCCCATTGAGCCGATGGACTCGGGAAGCGCTGAATTTGAGGAGCGAAGAGCTAGAGTCCACGAAAGCAATCTCTTCGAGTTGGCGATGGTGAGTGGGGACGGTTGCTGGTCTCACCATTGCATTGGTGCAGGCCATGGCTGAAGCTCGACTTCGCTCGCAAAGTAATGTGCTTGAGGGTGAGGTCAGCAGGAGGCAAGCGAGCCTACCTTGTTAAATGAATGGGAAGGCCTACCGAAAATTCTGCCGTCACCAATCTCTCCTGATCTTGCCTCCTCGATTACTATGTCAATGACTGCTTCAACCTAATGAGGACTAAATCACGGAGCTGAAGAGATCACACCACCGGAATCCAAAGTTTTCTTCAGCAGACTGAACGACAATGCAACATATAGACATCCAGGCAAGACAAGTCAAAGAGCAGCTTGATGGGTAGTACTATGATACCTGCTCCTTGCTCACCACCATCTCCATCTTTGACTTTAGCTAGAAACTTGTCCTCAGAAAATTCAGAGCCTATGCAATGGAACCAGCAAAGATCATAACAGTTACAGCATAATTCAATGACATGTTGAATCCCCTCTCCAAATCACACACGAATAATTAATCACATCGCCACATGCCAATAACTCCACTTCAATCAGATAAAACATTATGAGGGGAACTGGAAGGAAGCAATGCTTATATCTCATTGCAGGACAACCGGAAACCAACTGAGCAAACGACTGATGTCATATGATTCTTTGCCAAAATCTAAACTCCATCGACATCTTTATTAAGTGCGAAGTGAACTGGAAGGAAGAAATGCTACAGAAGGAAATAATAAATTGACTTCCTTAATTGCTGACAAGTGACAATTAGTGAGACTATTGCGTCTTGGCCCAGTAAACTGGGAAGGAAAGAACGTGGGAAAAATTATCAAAAAAGTCCTAAACTTATTGCACTTTTGTTAATTCACTCCTAAACCTTTCAATTTTGCCGAATCGGTCATAAACCCTTTTATGATTTGCCGATTCAGTCTTAAACCTGTATCATGTGAATCACTAACAAGCGTATGAAGTATCTGGTTAAACCGATTAGCAGAAGTTCTATAAGGGGATTAAAGCAAGCTACCATCAAACCAATTTTTTTTTTACTAACAAATCGATGTACTATTTTTGAAATACTGATTGTGAATGAAGGATCAGTGGATGCGCAATGACAAAAATGCTTTTGAAGGGAAAAATCATAAAAAAAAGTTTTAAATCTATTACACTTTTGCCAATTCAATCTTAAACATTTTAAGTTTGCCAATTGAATCATAAATTTTTTGCATTTGTGTCAATTTAGTCCTTTTAGCTGGCCAGCGCTGATGTGGTGTTGCCGTCAGCAAGGGCTTCACGACCCTCGCAAGGGGAAGAAAAGCCAAAAGAAAGAGAAAAAAAAATGAAAAATCAAATCAAATAAAAAAATTTGAAAAGTATTAAAATTGTCCACGTCAGCGTCGATCGACTAAAAAGACTGAATTGGCACACATGCAAAAGGTTTATGACTCAATTGGAAAATTTAAAAAATTTAGGGCTGAATTGGCAAAAGTACAATAAGTTTATGACTTTTTTGACAATTTTTGCCTTCTGAAGTCTTGTTTGTGCTTTAGGTATGGTGTCAAGATAATTAACCAAACTTCTCTTGTTGGGTATGCGGCATTAGACTTTAGAGTAGTGCTAGGTACATTAAGACTGATATGTTTTAGTAAGGTGACAGATTGGAAATGGCCCTTTAACTATTCAATAACAGACAAAAGTCTATCAGCATAAGTATCAATTTCGTAGACTTAAGTGAGAAGGAGGAGGAACGGGCACCGAGGCCCAAAGCCCTTGTTGCTGGCCCAATGAGGCCTGGTTGCTGAAGCTACTGGGCAGGGAGCGGGCGCCCGGCCAAATTGTGGCCGAGCTGCCGGTCAGTCCTCCGGGTGCCCCTGCCGATCCTCCAGAGAACTTGTTTCTCAGGTGGGCGCCCGGTGGCGGGGACGAAGCTAGGCGATTTTGACAGTGGGACAGTCACCCAATGACCTGGAATATGTGTTCATATGATTTTATCTATAAAAACCTTCACGAAATTTTAATAACCGCATCAAATTCTAAGTGAAGTAACAAAGATTAGACACGCGAGAGACATAATTGCATCCATCATTATTTGCGGAAGAAAGGTAACATTATGACTATGCGACAAAGGGAAAAATTCGAATCATACAACATCGAGCCATAGACAATCAAATCAAATTCTAAAACAATAAGGAAGATAATCTACCAGGTGGAACTTGAAGATGCGATGGATCTTGCGTAGTGTCTGGTCCAAATTATCAAGCCAATTCTTCACTATATGCTTGAGTATCTATTACTATTGAAGTGCAATGCGTTTTTGCATTGTTTAGATACTTTTATATTGCTCTTTTTTTAGTTCCATGTCTTTCTCAACATTAGCGGCCAACAAATATTTCATAAAGATTGTCTGGTCCAAGAGTGTTTTCATCGCGCTTATTAAGCGAACTTAGTCACAAAATGTTAATTCTCTAAGCATAGATTACGCAATATCAGGAAAATTTTAGCGTACTAAAAATTGTATATTTACCTTGTTTAGTTGTTTAGTAAATGTTTTCAAACACTCTTTGACAAAATTCCAATGAGCAACCAACGTGATAATCTCTTTCCATTCTACAACGAGTGTGACATTCTCATATTAACGGCTAGAGATAGTAGTTAGTATTTACTATGATTGTGCGTATTGTGGGGGAGTGGTTCTTGGGTCGGTCCAAATTCTACCTGGAGCTG
This sequence comes from Metrosideros polymorpha var. glaberrima, assembly GCA_001662345.2. NCBI lineage: Eukaryota > Viridiplantae > Streptophyta > Magnoliopsida > Myrtales > Myrtaceae > Metrosideros > Metrosideros polymorpha. The sequence goes on along the minus strand of BCNH02000008.1, from coordinate 5,884,429 downwards.
AAATTTACCCATTGAAATCGATTTTTCAATTTTTGGAACCTAAAACCTACCCTGTCACAAATTCCAAGGTCTACACAGATTCCACCTGTATTCTTAATTAAACGATTGTAGTGAATTATCACCTTTAATAACCATTATTTGCTGCTACAATCCACTCACAACAACTCATATTTAGATATACGAACAATATAAAACATTAACAAAGTAAAAGACTCAGTCATGGATATTACCGAAAATGAAAATTCAGACTAGTGGTTCCAAATTACACATTCATCATCGGATGCCAATGCCATGGAATATCGCATGATTGTGCAAAGACATAGAACAAAAAAAATATAAAGACTTGTTTTAGGATCTAGGTTCCAACCTGTAATCTATAACCTGGAACCTAGAACCTACCTGTCGAAATTGGCTCTTCAATTTTTGGAACTAGAAACGTACCCTAAATACCCTAAAGCCTAGAATCGAATCAGTTCCCTTCGATTCCAAATTCTACTCTGGAATTATACTCACCCCTAGTGCGTCTCGTCCCATTCAAGCGTGTTCCATAACTCGTTATCAAGGTTTCACTTCCTTGTTAGCCTATCTAGCCAATCAACTATCATCAAGTAGTATGTTATTTGGGCAAATCATATATTGATCTTTTTAGCTCTTGGATTAATTTATTAGAGACTTATTGTCTGAAGAATGTTTGTTAATGCATTTGGAGGGGAAAATTGTCCAAAGAGTCATATACTTATTATACATTTGCTAAATGTAGTCATAAACATTTTAATTTGATCAATTAAATTTTAAATCTTTTGACAATTTTCCAATATAGTCATTCCATCTAATTTCGGCTGGAAATTGTTGATGCGATGGTCTAATTAGCGCCAGTCGTCTACATGGCACGGTTGATGCTAATGTGAACTATTTTGTAATTTTGTAATTTTTTTCCTTTTCTTCTTCGCGAGGAGCGTGCTCACCCTGCTACAATTGTGAACAATTAGGTAAACCAAGCAAATTGTCCAGAAATCAAAATCTTCACTCAGTTTTTGTCTTCCAATTTGGAGTTTCATCGTTTGGATTTCCAGATCCTCGTTTGGCGATTGCAATAATTATGCAATCTTCGTAGGAGAAGGATTCTTCAATCTCGCCGTTCACGTAGTCGTTGAAGACATCTCCTTCACCGATCTTCTCCATCATGGTAAAAAAAACAAACAAGTTGCCCTCGCCGGCCACCCCTTGCCCAGGCGAGCTTTCTAAGAGTGAACATCATTGACGGTACAAAGTGACAAACAGAAGAAGAAGAAGAAGAAGAAGAAGAAGAAGAAGAAGCGAGCTCGGCATATTGAGAGATCGGAGCTAAAATAAAACAGAGTCGGGGAAGTGGAAATGAAGAGTTACCATTGAGCGCTGAGTTAAATTCTCGCCATTTTTAGTCCAAAAGATGAGAAGAAAAAAGAGGAGAAAAAATAACAATTCAGAAATTTTTTAAAAATTACAAAAATCGTCTACTTTAGCACTGATTATACCACTTTTAACGATTAGTGTTCACATTAGCGGTTTCTTATCAAAATTGACTGAAAGGACTATATTGGAAGATTTATTGTCATCGGCTCTCCCTATGGAATAAATTTTGATAATGGGATCAAAACGCGTAAGCCTCAACTTGTTTTTTTTCTCTATATCTCGCTTAATTCTCTATCTATTTAGTTACTGTGATTGATTACACGTTGCTCTTGTTGTCTACTTTCATGGTCAGATAATCGACTCATTGACGAAAGGATTTTTTTTTAAAGATAACTAAGCTTCAATCTCACAAGTCCATCATCCAATCGTTACAATTTTCATTAACCTTGTTGAAGACTGAGATTTTTCTTTTTTTTATGTGGGTTGATACCACGAAAAATCTCAAACTGATACACGTATAACAAATTTATCCTCTGTTAGTTTTCTGTTAAATTAGGATAATACCACAAACAATCTCAAATTTGTACACATGTGACAAATGAAGGGTAAAATTCTAAAATGGTACATTCGTCAATTGACACATATCATCTAACTCAGCAATTTGATGGTAAAATTTAACATAAACTAACAGATGGTAAATTTGTCACAAGCATACCAGTTTGGGGTTTTCTGTGATTAAAAAATTAGTTTGAGATAAATTTATGATATGTGCATTAGTTTAGAATTTTTCGTGGTAGTAAATCTTTTTATTTTGTTGGCAACTTGTGCTCCCACGAAAGCAGAAGAGTAGTTTTGGGAAATGGAATGGGCTTCAAATTTGAAAGTGAGCGGGTAACCAAATAGTGGGCCAAAACTCGAGGCCCACATTTTGGTTACTTAAGTATGAACTCAGGCCCCAAAAATAGTATAAATTATTTTGCCCGTCTGCTAGGGTTAATTGAAATCTCCTGACCCGGTCCAGCTTATGCAGCATAAGTTTAGACCTTATGTTATACGTCATCCGCCGAAATTTAATATTTCCATCACTCATCTCCACTTATTGCGTTTGACCACGTTTTACTTTTACCTTCCACATTTGAATTCTTGATTAGAAAAGGCTTTGTTTCGGAACCCTTACATTTGAATTCCGCATTGTTTTAGTTGTAATAGTAATGAATTTTTTCACTTAAAACTCGTCATTGACCTGCGTGCGATGTGCGGAAATTCAATATTACCATATCGAAGGAGCATCGATAACAAAAATTGTAACAACGTCTAAGTAGAAGAAACAAACTCCCAGGAAAACAATGTAAGATCATATATTTGTGCAGGTGCATTTTGAATTAAGGAAAATAAAAATTTCGAATCATTCAAACACTTTTAATGTTCTTCAGTCTCCAATTACACCCAATAATCTCACATAGTGTTTAGTCCTACAATTCTTCATACAATGTGTAATCAGCTTCAACAATATTCATTTCGCATCAACGTGGAACACGATGATCCTACCATCTAGAGCTTTAATGTAACAACGCGCCAATGCATATCCTCGGCTGAGTCAAAATTGAAAGTGATCGTCAAAATGTTTTTTGTTTTTGGTCCAACTAGTCCGAAGGATGGACAAACGCCGCCTATAAACAGGGTTTTGAGACTGCGCTATCCATCGTGGACTTTACGGATTCTCTGACACTGCCACTGCACGGAAGGGAGGAAGAGAAAGTCACTGTGTGGTGTGTGGGACCGTCGGTGTGGGTGGGCGAAGGTGAAGACGGGAGGAGGAGGGACATGATTATTTTGAAACTTGTAATGCAATTTTTAAAAAACAAAATTTGGGAAATTTTGGTGGACGGACGGTTTTCACTCCTTTTATATATATTGAGATAAAAGCTAATAAAAACCTTAAACCATGCCCTATGACACATTTACCTCAAAGAAAATCCAAAATTTATACCTATGTGACATATCTTTTTGTAATATCAAAAATTCTAAATTTGTATCCATGTGACATATTTATCTCAAAAAATTGGGGTACCAAAATTTTTTTAGGATTTTTAGCGTCACAAAAAAAATTTGAGATAAATGTGTCACACAGGTATAAGTTTGGGGGTTTTCATGTCATACAAAAATGATTTGAGTAAATGTGTCGTACGGATATAAGTTTGGAATTTTTGGTGTTATAAAAAATAGTTAAAGATAAATGTGCAATAATGGATAAAGTTTCAGATTTTTTATGATTTTTTTCTTATTTATTATTTCTTCTCTGGATTACGCTGCACGCTAGCCGAATATTACGACTATGCTCCTCCGCTCTCTCCAGATGCTTCTCTGGTACATTCCCCCCTCTTAATACCATGGATGGAATTGGAGGATGGACCCTAGAAATCTTATTCAAAATACCATATCTATTTTTAAAGAAAATTAAAAATTAAATTGAAATATCAAGAAAGGGACTGGGGATATATATGTCAAGAAATCCTTAATCTCCCGACCCAAGTAATCTCACTCTCTATATTTTCTTAATAATCTAGTAGAATATTCATAAAAAGATTGAGTTAATTGGGATCGGTTGTGTTTCGCAAATTAATATACTGTCAGTAAGTAAAAAATAACCATTCCAACGGTTCTTTAACAATTCGGTGGGTTTTATATGACAAATGTAAGTGTTGCAGAAACAAGCGATTTAACGGTAAATTTGCTTTGGAGTCTCATAATTGTGAAATCTATGTACAAATGAAATTGAATTAATTGCAAAATCTCGTCCATAAATTTTTGTTAGATGTTTAACGAGGTACTTGGACTTTTCTTTTAGCCAATCGACTGCCTAAGCTATGGTGTGTGTGTGTGTGTGTGGTTCTTATTGGCTATTGAGAATAAAATATGTATAAAAGATTATTAAATCCGAGGAGAAAGAGAGGAAGAGAGAAACAAAGAGAGAAGGGGGCGGCTTATTAGTTGACGCTCGAGGGAAAGTCACGATTACCCTTTCTTTTCTCTCCTCCTTCTAGAGGACCGCAGCGTGATGGAACTCGTCCTGAACATACGCGTCGGACCCCGGTCGTTGTCCGTGAAGCGGAACCGATGTTAGGCCTTTTCTTTGTGTGGCTGTCCAATGACTCACGTCACAATGTTCGCCGAGGCGAGACCGGTTTCAACGCGCCTCCCATTGCTCTGGTGATGTTTGCTACGACTTTTTTACATAGCGTTTGCCAAAATATCGGACAAATAATTTCAGCTGTATACGCCTCGTGATGACTGGCATCCTCATGTAGCGGTAGCTAAAATGCTTTAACCTCGAAATATTTGTTGCCAAACATTACAGAATTTCGCGACGTAAATACTTCTATGCCGAGCGGACTCTTACTTTTTCTAATATGGCCTTGCAGTAAATCTTTCTGGCAGCTGATGTGGTGACTGATTTTGTTGAATGGTCAAAGCCACTGATAATTGACATCGTACTTGTCTAGTGGCGTGGGAAAATCTCCACTTTACATGAATTATATAGACTTTGCAATTTGTGAAAGAAATTGTGTACTGGGGACTTCAATCCTCTTATCTATCTCTCTGTCTTATCATTTCGCATCAACGTGGAACGTTGGGGTGGGCGAATTCTAATCCTAATACGAATATAATTGACCGAGAGCGTGATAATCAACTGATAAAAGTGTCATATAATTTCTTTATGAGCTTACATGTTCGAATAAGATCGCGATGAATCTTGGACCAATCGAACCTTGGACCAATCCGACATTGATGTCGAAGGAGCTGATGCGAACCTGACACGCAGAGAAGGGTATAGGATGCATAAATCGAAACTAGACTTTAACCAAATTGTGTTATCTGACATTTAAAAAAAAAATTGGATCTTTTCTTGGGTTATTGACGGTTCTACGTCAAGATTTAACAATTTGGCGCTTTGGTTTTGCAACGTGTTCACATGCGATTGGTTGACAAAGCAGCTAAGTACATATGCTTTGAACTAGACCGTTGTGTAAAGCTTGCATTATATTTTTAATTAAAAAAAATCTAAAGTCTCTCAAAAACCGTTCCTAAAAAATTTGGAGATTTTAATTATTTATTATGTCTTTATGTGCTAGGAAGTTTTATATAGAAATTTCGATATAACATAATTTTATATTTGGTTCCCTATAGTGCTGTCATAAAAGTCATGCCTCATGGGCAATTTGATTTTTCATAAATATTAGTAATATTTTTTCTATTTATCACATGCATGTGTTCGGAGAATTTGATTTTGAATTTTAAATTTTAAATTACATCCTGTTCTTTCAGCAAAAATACAACTTTTTTTCATTTTCCCTTGTATAAAACATGATGATCCAAGCGAATCTTCGGCAGAGCACTAATTGGAAGCGATTGTAGATGTGTTATTTTCTTTTTTTCGTTTTTTTTCGTTTTTGTTTTTTTGGGTTGTTGATCGTAAGCGGTAAGAAATGTCTGCAACAATTATGGTGATGCCCCAGCCACTTGCCAAAGTTTGGCGCTTTCTTAGTTAACGAAGGGTGTCAATTTCTTCTTTTATTACTATTTAATCATCACATCTACGGTAAAAAAATCCAATCTTAATTTGTTAAGAAAAATTCACAGAGAGATATCGGCAATTACCTCTGCATTGTAACAACGCTTCCTTTTGAAGCACTCAAACGGCACACGCCAATAAAACCCAAGAAAATAATATTTATATGTGAATGTGGAGACCACCCTGTCTAGCCGACTTCGACGCAAAGGAAGTAGTCCACCTAAAACATCCAAATTCAGTAAAAGTTGGAATTTTCTTATTTTATTCTCCTTGGCTGACTTTAACTTGGAGAAGGAAAGTGGCACATGGAGAAAAGAGAAAAAAGAAAAGCAATTTTTTTTTAGCGAAAAAAGAAAAGCAATTGAAAATTGCCTAAAAGAGATGGGACCACGGATCGTCAAAAGAGCGACCCTTTAGAAAAATATTATTTTTCGAACAACCATTCCAAGAAATGTGATAGACAGGGTTTTAGTCACGTGAGGGCAGAAAAAGAGCCACCCTTTAGAAAAACCATAAAAAAAAAAAAAAATCGCACACACACACAAAATGCGAATTTGCTTGACATTATTAGCAATGCTCAAACGACTGTCGCCCAAAGTCCAATGTGTCAATTTGAAAGTTTATGGATCATATTGAACATGGATCATTTGCATCAAATTAAAAGTTAAAGGATTACATTGCTTATTGAACCAAAATTCACGAATTATTTATGTCATTTTTCCTTCATTTGATGAAAATTCGCTTTATTTTCACCTTCCAAGTCCTACGTGACATTCTTGTCTGGCCGCAGGGACTACGTGAAGGGCGTGGTCGAGCTGGCCAAAGTCTCTTGAACAACCATTCCAAGAAAATTTGGCATTCTCAAACAACCAAAAGTTGCATCACGACATAGCATTGTTCTGCTACACTTATACCAAATGAGCTAAACTAATTCGTAAACAAATTTTAATGGACCTCTAACATTACTCTTACGAGGATTACTACACCTTTTTTGGGAAAAATTATCAAAACAATTTTAAACATATTACACTTGTGTCAATTCAGTCACAAATTTTTTTTTTGAGATTATTCTTTTCTCCTTTCCTGAAATTAGCTCAATTTTCATCCCGAGATAATTATCCAAAAAGTCATAAACCTATTGTATAGAGGCCAATTTAATCCTAAACCTTTCAATTGTGCTAATTTAGTCATAAACATTTTGACGATTTGCCAATTTAGTCATGAACCATTCAATTGTGCCTATTTAGTCCTAAACCTTTTGATGATTTGCCAATATGTTGGTACGGACTGAATTCCTCTAATCTTCCTACTTAAGTTGCCAATACCCATCAGCAACATTCCATAATCTCATGTTGATGAGGAACTAATCATATCTATCACTCAATTTTCAGATCCCATCACTAAACAATTCTTATATTTCTCTATGCATCACTTAAAACTGTCGAGTACTTAACTTTTCTAATACCTAATTCTTCTTTTGTTTTATTGAAGGGGCCCTTACTTAATTTGACTGTGGACTCTGGAGTTGTCAACAACTACTGCGTACAATATTAATATATACATATATATGTATGTATATCTCCCAAAAAAGAAATTAAAAATGAAAATGAAAAATGAAAAAAAAAGGACTGGGGACGCAAAATATGAAAGTTACATTCATCATTTTTTCAATTTTAAATTAATTAAAATTAAAAAGCCTAAGTTGATCATACCAAAGGACTTTCCAAAATATATGTTTACCAAATAACATTTCTACAAAATTGCTTCTCAAGGCACTTTTCAATTACAATTTACCAAATAGCTTTACATTTTACCAAATCCCTTCAGACTAAAGGTCTTTGCATTTCCTTAAAGGCTTTCCCCAAAATTCTTTCCAAACGCAGCCTTAGACCATGCTAATGGGCGTCTCTTAAGACACAAAAACTCAAAAAACACAAATTTCTCCATCAATTGCTTGATAATTATCTCCGAACAAAATCATTCACGTCGCGTTCTGTAGTGTAGATAGGATAATTCGTTATCCCATTCCGGTGTTTCTAGATGTCCTTCTGAATGTACAATGGTGACCAATCGCAATCTTAGAGATTGCCGAATTATTCAACACATAATCCAAACTGATTTCCACGATACTTCCATGCTTTATGGAATTGTAGTTGCACTTCTAGAGACCGCGTTCGTAGAGCACAGCGCAGCTGAAGAAGAAGAAAGAAGAAGGAAAGATCGAGAAGTGGTGATTTTAACGAAATTTCCGTGCCTGGTTGGACCCCTGGTCGATTCATGCAAGCAAACCAAGCCAACCAGATCAATCATTATTACTAAATAAACAACTTGATATTGATCGTAAAATTCAAAGCTAGCGAGAGAGAGAGAGAGAGAGAGAGAGAGAGAGTATTTGCGTGCGTCTTGCAAGTCGAGTCGATCTTGCTTTGTGCCGCCACCACAGCACGTTTGAATGATAGAGTGGAAAAATTAGAAATGGCATGAAAATCGAACGACAAGATTGGAATAATTATTCACCGCCCTCTTTAACGATCAACTCGATCATTTATAATTAAAAACATCAATCAACGAGGCGTACCTAGTACTCTTTCGTTGTGAACGGGTAAGCCCCTTTAATCGTGAACGAAACTTGTTTATATAGGTCTAAATTTAGGATTTCTTTCAAGAACAAAATCCTTTACTTTCCTAAGTTAGACCCAGAAAATATATCATCTTTTCAATCACAGGAAACATTTCCCTTATGCCCATGTGAACTAAATTTGTTTAATTATTCCACAAATTTGTTTAGATAAATCAATTTTTCGAACTTGGCACCCCTATCTTCATAAATTTCGGCCACTATATGATTAATGAGCTTGGCCAAATTTTCATAACCTTGTGGGCTCATTCTCAATTTTCAATTGAGCTCAAAACCCCTCACTTAAATCCCTTAGCTACAAGTCCAATGGAATTATAATGCAGTTTATACGTTTGGAATATCCGCATTATGATAGGGGCGCTTTATACATTTAGAATGCCAAGGTATGTTCGAGCAGACTTTTCAAATTTTTTTTATTTTTCGTTTAATATAAATCATGTAATGGATGCTTTTCGATATTGTTTTTACGTTCACAGCATATCAATTTGTAAACGCAAATTCACACGATACGAAACCCCACTATTACGAGGAAATTTGCGATTTAAGAAAAGTTGGACAAGGAAACAGGAGATGATGAAGCCAAAACCAAAAGTAAAGACGCCATCATGTCGACATGGCGAAGAAAAACGTCCCTCGGTGAGGTTGGACGACGGTTTGGTGCTCAAAAGCTTAGGATATTTCGAGGTTGGATGACGGTCGGTAGGTTTTGGAAAGGGCAATGCTTAGCGGGGCTAAATCATTTATACCTTCGCATAGCAGTCTGCCGCTGACCATAGTCAAAAGCATAGGATATAAAATATCGCTTCTAGAAAAAAAAGAAAGAAAGTTAGAATATAAAATATCTCTTGGCTTAATTCATCATTTCCTTCTTTCTTTCTTTAATCGGTGGAAGTAAACGCCCACGTCTCAGCTTCAGATTTTTTCCTCCTGATGATGCCGTGATGTTTCAGACTTTGACTATGTATGTGGCCACCATGTAGTCAACTAAGTACGAGAAAGGAGAAAACCCTCTTCACCCTTTTGATGTGGCCAGGCTGCCGATCAGTCCTCCGGGTGCCCGACCGGTCCAATATTGGCCTTGGGGCACTCACATAACCACATGAAATATGGATTCATATGATTTATCTATAAAAACCTTCGCAAAATTCTAATAGCTGCATCAAATACTAAGTGAAATAACAAATATCAAACACGTGAGAAACACCATGGCATCTGTCGTCATTTCTTTCGTGCGGAAGACAGGTGACATTATGGCTATGTGATAGATCAAAAACTTCCAATCTCACAACCTCTAGGCTTAGGCAATCAAATCAAATCCTAAAACAACAAGAACTTGAAGGTATGATGAATCTTGCACAATCTTTTATCCAAATTTATCAAGTTTGAAGCTTTGTTAATTAATGAAGGGTGTCGCTTTCTTTTTTCTTTTTACTTTTTACTATTTAATCACCACCTCTACTATAATGAAACTAGAATACTAGCAACTGTCACTGACACATTTCCCTCTCCGTTTCATACACCCAACATTTGGATCCAAGTAAGTCCTTAAAAGACTTCATATGAACTCTGAAATGTAAAAGTCGATGGTATTTCCACCTAAATAGAAAAGAAAAATATTTACCTTAAAATTTGGAAATATAGGACATGTAGGCATCAATACGTTAAAATAAGTAACACATTCTGATTGGGTGCTCCCTTCTAAAAAGACTATTGTAAAAGGTCCCTATAGGGATTGGCGCCCCCTCTAGTTGACGCGCCTTCGACATGGCTCATCAACCAGCCGATCAATCCAGAGTCCTCGGTTGAGGAGCCATACACCCAGCACACATATATTTGCATGGAATTTTAGTTTTTTTTGGTCGGATATGGAATGTTAGTTGAAAGAATTGGATTTGGAGAAAAGCTGAAGAGCTTTTTTCTATCCTTCTATATACACGCCACACACCCATCTTATCCATTCCCTTCTCCATCGTTCTCGTTTCACGTGAAAAAGAAAATGGAAAATCTCTTTCTTTCTTTTTTGAAAAATATCCAATTCGTTGTAATAAAATATAGAAAAATAGGCAGCAAAGGGAAAAGGAAAAAAAAAATGAAGGATTGGTCCAATTTGCTTTGACAGGTGCCGGCTTCGCGAGCGTACACGTCACCCAACAGCGATTCGGTCGCTTCCATTCAGAATCAATCACGTGCGCGTGGGGTCAGACGGGGCTTTTCGATGATTCGACAATCAACCCCGGACCAATAAGTACAAGTGGACCCCACGCAGCCGATTGTTTACTACTTTGTCCCTTTTCTTGACTCTGTATACTCATTTTCCCGATTTTTCGACCTTTCCCCCTCTCATCTCTATAAATATGCGCCCCCGATCTCCGCATTGATCCATACAATCGCTGAAGACATTCTCTCTCTCTCTCTCTCTTTGTGCGCGAGAACTTTGACAACCTTCGGTCGACGTCCATGGCGGCCGAACTCGTGCCCGCCTCGGTGAAGCCCGCCACCAAGCCCGCGACGCTGTCCCGGGACTACGCCTACGTGACTTTCTTGGCCGGCAACGGGGACCACGTGAAGGGCGTGATCGGGCTGGCCAAGGGGCTGAGGAAGGTGAAGTCGGCGTACCCGCTGGTGGTGGCCGTCTTGCCGGACGTGCCGGAGGAGCACTGGAAGATGCTGAAGGATCAGGGCTGCGTGGTCCGGGAGATCGTGCCGGTGTACCCGCCCGAGAAGCAGACCCAGTTCGCGCTAGGGCACTACGTCAACAACTACTCCAAGCTCCGCATCTGGGAGGTACGAGAAGATATATTTTGGGACTTTTCTTTTTTGATGATTGAAAAGTGACGAAGTTGATGTTTCAAGATCTTAAGTTCGTGACTTTATTTCGAAAACAAGTAATCCGTTGCATATCTGTGAAGCCGTGTAGCTTGAACTATGAAATTGTCATTTCATCTGTTAAAAGTCTGTCAAATCATGGTCTTGTTTGTTTTTTTGGCAACTAAAGCGTTAATGGGTTCTTGGGTTTATGCTATACGCAGTTCGTGGAGTACAGCAAGATGATATACCTGGACGGCGACATCCAGGTGTTCGGCAACATCGACCACCTCTTCGACCTGATAGACGGCTACATCCACGCTGTGATGGATTGCTTCTGCGAGAAGACATGGAACCACAACCCCGAGGACGCGATCGGCTACTGCCAGCTATGCCCCGACAAGGTCCAGTGGTCCGACGAGATGGGCCAGCCCCCGTCCTTCTACTTCAACGCCGGCATGTTCGTGTTCGAGCCCAGTCTCGCTACCTACAACGACCTCCTGAGCAAGATCACCCCTCCTGCTCCATTCGCTGTACATATCACGCCACAGTTTGCTATGTTCGATACTCAATAACAGTTCCTCACGTCATTTGATGCATATATTCTGGCGATTTGCAGGACTGCTTGAACATGTACTTTAGGGACATATACATACCTATCGTACCTGAGTACAACCTCGGCCTTCCGATGCTATGGTGTCACCCGGAGAATTTCGAGCTCGAGAGGGTGAAGGTCATGCGCTACTGCGTGGCAGTGAGTGATCAATACACGCAAGTCGTCCACATCGTTACATAATTCATATAAATCATATAATTGCCAACATAGTCGTTCTAAACAATAGAGCGTTGATCATTAGTGTCCAACTAATTCCAGGGTTCGGAGCCATGGAGGTTCACTGGGGAAGAGGAAAACATGCAGAGAGAGGACGTCAAGATGCTGGTCAAGAAATGGTGGGACATCTACGAGGATGAGTCCCTCGACTACAAGAACTCTGCTCGCGTGGCGGCCGAGGCTGAGACAGAGCTGGCCAACACGGAGCTGTTCATTGTGGCTGAGGGCAAGGGGAGTGTTGGAGATATGGTTTCCTTTTCTTAGATTAATTGAGTAAATCTTGGATTGATTGATTGACTGATTGAATCAATCAATGTCTAGGATTAGGAACCAAATCTGCAAATCGATTCCTACATTATATATCCTTGCATTATATATAGGGCTTTGTATACATGTAAAGTTTCAGGACAAAGAAAATACAATTTCCCAATTTCTTCATTTCGTGTCAGGCCTGGCCGGTCAACATGGAGCCCTTCATCGGGGTCCAATCGGAAGCCGGCGCAGTACAGCATGTCACGGCTCCATCGGCTGCTTAGCCGGCTTGGATCTCGGTCCAGTAGAGATTATGCGAAATACCGTACATGCTGCTAGTGTAAAAAGTGCTGCCTATTCAGTGGATGAAGAGGCTTTTAATACGACAAAGCTCAGCGGTCAAATGGTCAATTGCTGGCCACAAAAAATGATTTATAGATATCCCTAAAAAACAAAATGAAGAAGTCTCCAAATCCAAATGAAGCAACCGTTGGTCAGCTAAAGTCAGCTAACGTAAAAGTGAAGTTGTGGCCAGCAAGATTATTTGAGGAAACCGCGTTTAACTCGAGAAGTTGGCTTGACTTATGCGGTGCACTAATTCGCACGGCTCCTTCCTTTATTGGACATGCACGAATGCAGCAATGATAATAAAAGCCTTGTCTGCGCCATAAAAAGGAGCACAAACAGTCAAAGAAGGGACAAAATGGCACGGCGAGAATAAAAGAAAAGAGAAAAGCAACTGAAAAATGCCAAAAAGAGGTGAGACCGAGAATGTTAATATTGTCAAAAACATTCATATAGAAAGGGAGTGTTTTATGGTTAAAAGAGGCGAGACACACGAATGTTAATATCGTTAGAACAGTGGGATACCCTTTTAGAAAAACTAAAAAAAAAAACTTGACATTATTAGCAATGCTCAAACCACGTCGCCCAAACGCCCAAGATAATTGACATCACACCTTCAGACAAGGCAACCCCATGAGAAGCCAAATATTCAGATACATATCTTTCTCTTTGGACCGCGGCTGGTCAACTACAAATTCATGAAACATGATACTAAAATTTTTCGCTTTCACCATGGTCTAATGACTGGTGGTGGCAACTGCTTAATTGTTCAAACAGAGTGCAGAACACCGGTGAGGGTAGCATTTCAGAACCTTTCATGAGGATGGAGTCGGTAACAGATGCTAACTAAAGCTTCGCTGAATGCTAGGAAGTCGAGAACATGTCGGCCCGGCCTCCGCTCATCCTCTCGCCCTTGTCTCCACGCTCGCCTGAAAACATCAGCTTTGTTAGGGTGTTTCCAGAACAAGCGGACAGCATGTGTTCTTCATGAAGTCATTTCTCCAAAGGAAATCCAATCATTACCTGTGCGAACTCTTATTACATCTGAGATGGGCACCACTGCAAAGACCAGCAAGAGACGGTTCTTTGTTATCAAGAATGCTATTGTCGTCAAAAGCACTCTAGCGTTACCAAATACTTTCACTAACCAAATCGATGTAACTCATTGATGGATGGCGATTATGTGCACATTATGAAGAAGCATGATAAAAGAAAACCAAACCCTTCAGAAACTAACTATATGGTAAGAGCAACCAGTCAACAGAGAACTAAATCCAAAAAATTACTAAAGAAACAAAAAGGAGGAAAAGGGATAACCGATACCACTTCATGAAAAGGTTCAGGGCAAATCAACAATAGCAAGGTAAAATTTTTTCCATGCACACTAGCAAATGGAATCACTTCCCAGAAAGGCTAAGGAAAAAGCTTCACATAGCACACCTTTGTGTTTGTACCCAGGATACAATCTCCTAATCGCCATAGCAAGTTTCGAGCATAAATACACAATCCTAAAGAGTCTGCAGATTTTACCTGGTCTCACCCTATTTTATAAAGTTCAACATGTAGGCAGGGAACTACTGATGATTTTGACAAAAATAATCGAGTTTGTTCTTAGTATGGTGTCAATTGGCAAAGCTGATTGGCAAGGGCGATTTAGGTTTTCCCATTTCCTATGTATCAATGTATCATCATAACCATAAATATAGGTCCGAACAACTTCCACAATCAGTGGCATTATCACATGAAAGATGAAAATGAAAAAAAAGTAATTCTTTCAGAATCAAATTATTAAAACTTAGTCTGCTCGTGTAACAAGAGAAGTAGCTTCCACTAAATTTGACATTTACTGAAAATTTCAGAACTTAGATGAGATCAAGAAATCGGGATAATAGATATTTCCCCGTCCATTGAAATGCTGGTTTTATCTAATTACTCAGACTCCATGTTCTCTTAACTGTGCAGATAGCGCAGATATATCATATGGGTCGCCACCAGAAAAGAGTACGAAAAAAATAAGATTAGCCAAAGCATTGAGGGATCACTGCAAGACAATGTACACATATTAGATAAACAAATGGGAAGGCCTACAGAAGATTTTGCCGTCACCAATCTCTCCTGTTCTTGCCTCCTCAATTATTTTGTCAATTACTGCTTCAACCTAAGCAAGAGTAAATCATGGAACTGATGAGATCACACCACCAGAAATTTCAGCACACTGAGTGACAATGCAAAATATACACATCTCGGAAAGGTAAGTCAAAGAGCAGCTTAATGGCTAGTAATATGATACCTGCTCCTTGCTCACCACAATCTCCATCTTGACTTTAGCTAGAAACTTGTCTTCAGAAAATTCAGAGCCTATGCAATGGATTTCGCAAAGATATAACAGTTAAAAGCAGAATTCAATGACATATTCAATCCTCTATCCAAATCACACATATATGACATAGCCCACATTTTTTTTCTAAACATAATATACTCTACTTCAAAAAGAAAGGTTTAGTATCCAACAGTACAATAAGCTTACCAGCTTGCCTTTCTGTAGAGCCTCCCTGAGAACCAAAACCCCGAACATCTGAAACAGTAACGCCTCGAATGCCCATCTTAAGCAGAGCCTAGAATCCCAGAGAGACAATTGATTAGGCGCAACCATTTGGAGCACAACCAACTAGAGCTCCTCACTTCAAGGACAAACAACCAACATTATCATCTTCCGACCCATTTCAACACGTGTTTGCTCCCCAGCACACCTTAATTGCATATTTTCATGTGTAATGCCCTTGGATAATACTATTTCCAGAATCAAAACTTCTCTATTAACCAATCTATCAGGAAACCTTCACCCTTTCACGAGTTCTTAATACAGATCATATTTTTTTTTCTGAAAGAGTTCCCACAATTAATACAACCTTTTCATGAGCAGGCAGGGATGTTTCAAAGCACTCAAAAATCAAGCAATGACCATCATATGACAATTGCCCCTACCGGCTAAAAAGGTTCAGACAGTTCAAACCATGCAGTGCATGAAAAGAATTGCCAATCGAAACTACTGACACCATCTCATGCAAATCAAGCTTCAACCCGAAGGCATGCAATTGAGCTAACAACGAAGCAGTATCCAAATGCCGATCCAAGCAGGCCAAATATGCTTCTCATCTTGTATCTACACTGCCACAAGTACAATTTCTGAAACCCAAAGAAAGAGGAAAAAGGTGGAAAATTTGCTCCAACAACTTACCGAGGAAACCTGAGGGATACGCCAAGGCCTGTGTCATTCCAAATTCATCCATCAAAAAGAAGGAAAGAAATTAACGAAATATCTATCAATGGGAGGAAAGCACGTTCTTTTGCAGCATGCAAGAATTCAATCCCAGCCCAATTTTGAAAATGAGAAGGAGAACCGAGGAGCACACCTGAGAATCGCTTCTATTTTGTAGAACTTGGCATCTGGAAAGTACTCTGACGAACAAAGAAAGAACACATAAACCATCAAACAAACAAGAAGCCCAGACCAATCTTGGAATACCACAACGACCAAATGGATCGGAACCCATTTCCCCTACCAACCTGGGGTGCTGCTCTCGGCTCTGATAACGGGAAGAGCCGAAGCATTTCTAGCGCGATTGAGCTTCCCATTGAGCCGATGGACCCGGGAAGCGCCGAACTTGAGGAGGGAGGAGATCGAGGCCGCGAAAGCAAGCTCCTTGAGCTGGCGATCGCGAGCCGGGAACGTCGCTGGTCTCGCCATTGCATTCGTGCAAGCCATGGCTGAAGCTCGACTTTGCTCGGAAAGTAGTGGGCTTGAGACTAATAGGATGGAATGGTAATCATTCTACTCCAGAAATCAACTTATGGCAAGAAGTTGATTTTTCTATTTTTACTCCAGAAGTTAATTTCTGGAATAGAATTGCGTTTGGTAAAACATGATAATTTTTCTCATTTTGGAGTAGCTTTTCTCATTCTAGAATAGAAATGTGTTTGGTAAAACAGGATTTCAATTCTCATTCTGGAGTAGTTTTTCTCATTCTAGATTAGAAATGTGTTTGCTATTCCCGATCCGCAACAAATGTTGTCCGAACACTTTTGCCAAAAAAATTTCATCTTAACGTACTATCATTTTAAAAAACTCATTAATATACAAGGCATTAAATTCGCGTCGAAGTTAATGCCAAAATGCTACAGAACTTCGAAATTGAAGCGCAAAATTACGAACACACCCACTAGAATAGAAATGAATGGCTACAAAACCCAACAAAATGACCCACAATAAAAAATTGACGTCGACCACAGCGTTGCGGTGAGTTTTGACCAGCGGCCGATTCCACACAAAGAATCCGCAAATTTCATCTCATTTCCGGTTTGCCAATAGAAAATACAAATGCATGGGTCACATGACATTACATGATAGCAAATCCTGAATTACACATAATACAAATGTAGCATACAACATCACATTACGAAAGGCATGGAATTCAAGTAATGATCACAAAATACAACACGGATGTTGCTAACAATTCTCTCAAAATACTTGCTAAGTACAACACGGACGTATTATCCCTTGCCATTTTATTGGCAATTTTTTTCCTAAGTCTTGCCATCTCGTTGCCCTCCTCGATCGTCATCTTCTGTTGTAGATTATGTTGATGGACTGACAAAAAACAAGACAGCATTTTCTTCAACCGACTCAATTGGAACATGAACGGCAAACCACACTCGAGATCCATTTCAAATGGTGCTGCTATAAAACAATGAAAAAAAAAAAAACAAAAATTGACTAAAACTCTTGGCTGTGAGGAACACACATCTTGCATGGGCGGAGGCTCGGCCTAGGCAGGGCGGCGGCTCGGTCGAGGCCCTGCCTGGGCCGAGCCTCGACTGAGCCGCCGCACTGCTTGGGCCGAGCCTCCACCGTGGCTGGGCGAGGCCAAATTTGGCCTCGCCTAGACACGACGAGGCTTTGGCCGAGCCTCACCTGGCCTTGCCCAGCCACGGCGAGGCTGGCGAAGGCTAGGCGACGCTCGGTGCCAGCATTGGTGAAGCGAGGGGAGGTGAGGCGGAGATCCAACCAACAACAACCAAGCATTTGGCCAACAAAATCATACAAATCGACAGCAAAACTTACGGATTTGAAGCTACGCGAGCGGGTACAGCAGGTTTGTAGAGAGCGAGGCAGGTTGAGAAGAGAGATGGAGCTGCGGGTGCAGAAAATCGAACTTGTGGGTGCGCCGAAGCTGCAAGTGCGGCAGAGCTGCGGGTGTGCCGGAGCTGCAGCTACGGCGGAGCTACAACTGCGACGTTGAGACACTTGCGGCTGCAGGCAAGTTCAGAGAGAGTTGTGGCTTCGGTGAGAATGACGAAAGAGAAGACCAAGGTTGAATGAAACGAAAATGAAGAAAGAGGTACTGTGATAAATAGTGCAGAACTTATTCTTTCTCATTGGAAGTAAAAAAAAGTTACTTTTATTTTAGGTGCCAAAACTCATTCTAGAAGAGATAATTCATTTTGGAGTAAAAAAAAGAAGTAATTTTAACAAACGCATTTCTATTCTAGAAGTGAAAAAACTACTCCAGAAATAAGATAGTGAAAAATGCGTTAACAAACTCATTTCTACTCTAGAAACCATTCTGAAGTAAAAATTCCACTCCAGAATGATTACCATGCACCCCCTGAGTTCCGCAGGAGGCGAGCGAGCCTAGCTTAGTAAGAGGAGAAGCTGCGACTCGAGCGAGTTCCATGACTCAGTAAATCGACCGGGATGATCGCGATTCTTGACTCGGTGAACCAAAAACTGAGATCTCCTTGGTCTATAAATTGTTCGGTTTTTTGTTTTAAAAAACTTTAAAACTAGTAATTTCTGCGCTCCTATTGAAAACTCGAAATTTTTCTTGTATTTTATTTGATTAAATATCATCCTCGTACTTCCATTTATACAGTTGATATACTTTACAAAAAAATTGGCGATAGACCTTCCGTTAAATTGTTTCATTGAGAAAGAAATTAAGCTTAATCATTACAGAATAATTATGAAACTATGTGACTAGAAATTGATTCCAGTAATTGAAATTGTATGTTTAGTAAACATGAGTATTATCCACACGACTGAAATTACTTATAATTTTTCAATTAATTCAATTTCATATGTATTTTACACTTTACTAAACCAAATGAAAAGTATACAAACTAGCCAACTAATAATAAACAGACTTTCGATTATGTCCACGACATCAGAAATACACCATAAAAAACTATTAGCGCTGAATTGGGAACGCATTTAAAAAAGTACATAGATTAATCATATTATTATGTCTTTTTTTTTTGGTCGAATCATATTATTATGTCAAAAGTGTCATTTGTCTCATGTTTAATTTTTTAAAATTATGAAGAAATCATATGTGAACTCTACGTCTCGGCGTGAAAATTTCGGATGTTTAGAGTAAGAATAATTCTAAATTTGCAAAATTTAGATTACATTTGTTAAATTGGGTTGAGATTGGACGAAACTGTAAAAGATGTCCTTAGATTGTCCTTAAACTGAACACCAGCGAAAGTACGGAACTATAATTGTAATTTCCGTATCTCTCAGTCAGCTGATCCCGAAACATCAGGGGGCGAATGAACATCCATCCATCCGTTCGGTGGCGACAGAGCTCCGAGGATTTTGGGTACAGAGAAATGGAGCGGGGAAAGGATGAAGAAGAAGGAGAAGCGTACGTCTACAGAATCAGCACGCTCAAGGAGTGGGAGGCTCTACAGAGAGATGGTCACGCTTATGGTGGCGATCTCGATAAATCCACCGGTTGCTTCCATCTCAGCAAGCTCTCTCAGGTGTCTCTCTAATTGGTTTATTGGCTTCGATTTGATCCTGGGTCTTCTTCCTTTCTGGGTTTTCATCTTTCCTGATCATTACTATGTCCAGCGGCACACGGACCAAAGGGTCTTCTTTTTTGTTCTCCGTTCATTTGTATGACTCTAATTCGAATGGTTTTGTGATGCGTCGAAGTATCATACTTGCCTGATTAATCTTTTCGATTCATACGACCTGCCGCTTCAGAATGGGCTCATGTTTTGTCCAAGCTGCACCGTTCTCAGCGGGTCAAATGGTAATGTTGGATTTGGTTCAGACTGGACAGAAATATGTTTGTTGCTTCATTGTTTTTACAGCAAGGAATACGAGTGCATCATAGCATTCTGGTCACGATAGAAAGAATAAAGTAGAAAAAGAATACCGGTATGTCAGTGATACTTAGCGCAAACACAATAATCTGAAGTTAGATGCTTGATGCACTTGACATACCAATCTAATACAAAATCCTGATAGGCTGATACACTAAGCAAGTGGTGGTTTATCAGCTTTCTGGTGAATCGGTGATTGACTGGAAGGATTTTTTATCCATTCAAGCCATGAAAAAAACCTTTTGGATTAGAAAAACGCCCTTTGAGACGGTTTGATAGAGGGGAAATTGGAAACAGGAAACAGGAAGGCTTTGGAACTTAACTGTAGTTGTCGAGTTAATTCATTACCTCTAAGCTTTTATCTGATTTTTGTCATGTGACTTGGGAAATTGCTAACATGGTTGCAATTTCTGTTCTTTTTTTTTTTCTCTCATTTTTGTTAAGTTGGTGTTTTCAATGAGCTGCTTCTTGGATCAGATTATAAACACTTTCTGTAGCTGAATGCTTGATGTCTTCGTTCCAGGTTCAATCTACATTGCAGAACTTCTTTCTGAACTTCAAGGATGATCTCTACCTCCTTCAGATTGATGCCAAAAAGGTATGCATGCAATCATCTCCTTCTATGAGTCTAGAAAAATATAAGATGAATTCTTATAATCCACATCCTTCTAAAAGAAAACTTCTTGAGGAGTTAGTAGGGTCAACCTAATTAGAATGGAGCTTGTTTAACGCTCTACCATGGATTTCTCACATTGCAGTCTGGCTAATTTTGAGTAATGAGTAGCTAAAAGTCATTACTAACTATACGCTGAGTTTTGACAGCTTTAAAGTTGCCATTTTCACTTCTTAGATGTAGACAATGAGTATGTGATATGCTTCATTTGATGCATGAAGGATGTCAATGCTATTAAATTTTGTCCTCGAAGTTTGAAAAGTTTTCCATTATGGACAGGAATAAGGAGATAATAACTTTTTACCTAGAGGCCCTCAGCATTGAACAAAACTTTAATATGGCCGAAGATTCTTGTTACAGAACACAAC
>BCNH02000008.1:5793248-5863365 GCA_001662345.2 Metrosideros polymorpha var. glaberrima | reverse complement strand
CCCCCCCCCCCCCCCAAAAAAAAAAGAAAAGAAAAGAAGGGAAGTTGCTTTGTGGTTGCCATTACAGATGAAATCATTATCCAGCAGAGTAGGAACTTCATAATTTAACTAAACCCCGATGAAGGTTCACCTATATAAACCAAACAGTCCATGCTTTCGAAGTTTTGAGAATCTATCATTCTAGACTTGCACAACTGGAGTTGTCAATTTTCCTATTACTTCTGCTTTTATGGACTATGTACTGGTGTATTTTATCTCCACTTAGCAAATGATCTATGACACATGTCCTAGCACTGCTAAATGCATGAGAATGTGATATGACTTAATAAAAAATGAGCTTGCATGCACATTCTAGTGTTTGCTAGCTATTGCTAATGATACTAGACAGTTATCAGCAGTATGAACAGGTGTGTGGAATTGTTGTAAATTTTATTTAGTCCTCTTGACAAGTGAAGCTTGTAATGTGCACATTGTAATTTAAAGTACCAACATTTGGAAAACTTCTGCTCAGGAGACAAACTAATGTGATCTCCAAGTATTTAATTCCAGTTCTTACTGCACCATCTGCACATAGGTAGGGCCTAGAAACTTTAAAGGACTATTTATGTAGGAACACGAATTCACTGGTAGGAAATTGAATCATGTGCAAATGATGATCAATTTCTTGAGAGATGCAGATGATGATTCTTCATTAGTACTAGTAGCTTGCACTAATTAGCTCTCTTCCTTTTCCCACTAGTGAATACAATTTTATGTAAGTATTCTTCTATTTCAGCTCGGTGATGGATTGGTTTATGAAGTTGTGGATGGAGTTAATAGCTTTCCCCATTATTACGGCCCATCTCGAACTTTCAGTCCCCTCCCCTTAGAAGCAGTTATAAAGGCGGAGAAGCTATCATTCCTAGAGGGTCGTTTCACTTGTAGCTTCTTGCAATAAGCTACATATTTTACTTATATGTTGCAAGTCTCAAATACAGTCAAGAACTGAAAATTGTAAATTGCTATTTGATATATATACCTATTGGCTTAACATGGCAATGAGATAGACCATCATGCAATATGGTTTTCATGGGAGAAACATTAATTTTTTTGTAGTAGTATTCCATCTTGTCTTGCGCTCTACATAGCAATTATGTGTTGGCTATTGATTAGATAGACGATACACTCCCCTGAACAATCACTACATGTTATTCATAAAAGGGGTGTGCAGTTGCTGGCACTTGATGTCTGAAATGGCTTGGCAATCGGCATCTTAATGCTTTGCTTCATATTTTCTCTTACTAATGTTGGTTGGCTATGTTTGAGGATTATGTATCCTGTAGGTGAGAAAAGACGTTGGGTTATGTTCGGGAAGTCATTTTATTTGAGTGATATCATCTGTTGTTTATGTACCTAAGTATGAAGTGCCGTTTGTCTGAAAAGCTTTCAATGACATTTAAACTAAAACGTTGGGCAAGAGAAAAGTATCCCCTCTTTCCCAGTTAAAGATCATGCCTTGTCAGTCCGGTTTTGTTCATGTGCGTCCTTGACAAGCTTGGATTGTGTCGCATACTGTCTTCATATTATCAGTAGGTGTAATCGTAATAGGGTCTAGAGAGTTGTTTGTAATATCTTCTGGATGGGGCTTCCACATGGCTAAAGAAGCTAGCTATGGAAGTCAGTTCATTGCCTATTCAAATTGTGTTGTGTGCTCATGTCTGACTCTATGCATATTTGAGACCAAGCTAGTTCATCGTTGGGTGTACATGGGCCTCAAATTAGGGTTTTGCTTTTGCTCCTATCAGATCCCACCAGTAAAAAGCCAAGAAATAGAAGCCCTAGGCAGAAACTGCATCCAACAGGACTCTTGCTTTGCCCTTTTAACTTGTATATATATATGTTTTTTTTTTAGTAATTGCCCAGGATTTGCAGTTTATATGTGACTAATGCTAAGGACACTAAGATTGGTACACCAAATTGGTCTACAAAGTAATGTAACGGATCTTTGTGGGCTACCTAAACGAGTCTTGTAACTTAAACAAGCACTCTTAGTTTGCAACACACGAGTTCTTATTATCCCTAGCGCTACTCGTATTTGAATTGGCTAAGCAAGTAAAGAGGGTATGTATTTGAACCTTTGTAGATTCTTTTATTGCTCGTCGGACCTTAGACAAAGTTTTCGGGCCTATTATAGATGGACTCGACCTCGTTGAACTTTTGAATTCAGTACTAGTAGGTGCTTGCTTAAGGGCAATTTTTTCCCTGCATCTAAGTAAATGTGGACCGTCGGATCTGAGCTGCCAAATAAGGCGGACTCTTCTTAAGATCCACTTACCCGACGGCTTAGATCACTTTCATTCATATGGATTGATCCAGCGCAAGGAGGTATTTCACCTTACCGAGACCATCTTGCCCTATATGATGTTCTGTCTAATTGGCATCTGATTTAGTTATCTCAAGTTAATTTCTTCCTATGACCATGCAAATATTTTCCTCGTCTCCACATGCTCCGAAAGAGGTCGCCTTACACCCTCACACCCATGCCGACCTCAACAGAACTGGTTGCCTCCGGATCCACGACGCGATCGAAGCTCAGGGACGCGACCGTCGTCTATGTCTGACATGTACAAGATCAAGGAGGATCTCTTTGCCTCCTTTGGAAGAGATTTGGTAAGATTCATCAGCTTGTGTGATCTCGTTCTGATTTCAAATAACAAGAAAGTGACCCTTCATGTTGATTTTATGAGTCTCTCCTTTTCGTGATGTATATGGTGATCATATAATTGAAAATTTTCATTTGGTCACTTAAAAAAAGCAGGCTTTAAAGATCGTCTCATGGTTTGTTGTGGATTTAGTTAGGGGTCCTACAAATGATTACAATAGTTTGGATGGTGTCCACTGCACCGAGGCCGCGAATAAACTCGTTCGTGACCTCTATTTTATTGGGAAATTCTTCAAGGCCTCGTATGGAGCTTGGCCAATCTTGCGCGATGGCTTAATTCGAGACAATGATCATGTCGGACCGGCCAATCGAGACCAAACTTCGTCGGATCTGATTGTGGCTCTGATTCCTAAACTTTGATCAGGGAAGTCGTCGGTCCTTCCTTCAAACTAGTTCTCCTCTTCGTAATTAAATAGCGAGGGCGTAGCCATTATTTTCACACCATAGCTGTGCCCATCATTGAGACCGGACCAAACTTCGTCGGATCTGATTTCCTAAACTTTGATCAGGAAAGTCGTCCGTCCTTCCTTCAAAACTAATTCTCTTCTTCGTAATTAAATAGCGAGGGCGTAGCAATTATCATCACACCCTATAGGTATGGCTGTGCCCATCATCGAGATTGGACCTACCACTTAGTGATCGAGATTTGATGTTGAAAATGATTAATCTACGTGCCTTTGTCAACAGGTGGTAAGAAATTTGAATGATTTTTGGATCTTTGTTGAGAGTGCGAGACATAATCATTCGAATTCAACCCCGAAAACATTGGTCGATGTATACATGAAGCGTTCAAATCGAACGAGGAAGAAAAAGTAATTTCCACATCCATTATTTAATTGCGAATGCTCGTTCCCTTTTTCTCCTTTTCCTTCCTTTTTTTCTTTGCACCATTTTACTAATTATATATATGATTGTACGATCGAATCATTAGTGGCAAAATGGGTCTTAATCACATGCCTTTTAATACTAATCTAGGTGAAGCTGCAATTTTTCAAGCTCAAACCTTAAAAAGCGTCTAGTCTCTTTCCATAAAAAGTGTTTTTAGATGCGTTGCAAAGTTACAAAAGCTAGAATTATATAGTGGCACTTTATTATTGTGGAGGACAAGATCACCAAAGCTCTTACATCATAACTCTTTTGACACCCACTATTAGACCACCTCGTTTGTTTGCATGCGAATTCGTATTATACACGTACAAATACATTTTAACGTATAGTTGCTTTTTTTAGTATGTACATACGTATTCGACTGAAAAAAAATCGTAAGTAAATAAATATAATTGCATGCAGTGCATTTTTTTTATTGCCAATTATTCTAGGGTTTTTCTCCCTTTTTCTGCATATCTTTCTCCATATAAATCTATCTCAAAGAGCTGTCATTTAGTGCTAAAGAATTATTTGCTTTAAATGGTGTGGCGACATAATATACTCATAAGTTGGTAGGTAATGAGGAAAAAAGTGGCTGTCTTGATGAATCATGAAGGATAAATTAAGAATATAGTGTCGACTAAATTAATCCAGATTCGTGAAGGTTGTTGAAGTAATAGGAGAGAAAATATACATATTGGGTATTAGCTTTCATTGTAGATTAAAGATTCAAAAGGGACTAAGTGCAAATTTAGTCGTCAATCAACTGAATAAGGAAATATTGCGATTTTGATGTTGAAAACAAGATAGAGACAAGACATGTTTTAGGTACCACAATCGAGTGTTTCGCCAAGCATTACACACACAGATATATATATATATATATATATGACTCAATTTACTTATCAAAATGAATTCGAGTAAGCTAATTAGCTCCGTCCGGAGCCCATCATGCTGGCTTCCATCCGTCTTGAGCTAAAGCTTCAATAACTCCCATAGGTTTACGGCGCAAGGCACATGTTTATGTTGTCACAAACACGCGATAATTCGGATTAAAATTCATTATCCCGATAAAAAGCATTCAAAGTGGTAATCATCTAATAATACTTATCTATTATATCCTCGTTTACTTTAGGTGGGACTTAGCATGGCAATCAATATTTTCAATTTTTTTAATAATGCTACTAAAGAAATACATGTGATTCACTTTATTAGGTATGGAAGTTGTTAATGGGATTGTTAATCAATCAATGAGAAAATCCACGTGGAAAACGAAAGGAGAGGGACGTGACGGGGAAGAATCACCAAAAAAATCATAAACCTATTATACTTGTACCGATTCATTCCTAAATCTTTCAATTATGTCAATTGAGTCCTAAACCTTTTGATAATTTACCAAATTAGTCATTTCGGCCAATTTTGACTGGAAATTGTTGTCGTGGACATCGCTTGCCCTACGACAATTTTTACAATTCTGAAAAAAATTGAATTTTTTAATTTCTTTTCTTTTCTTCCTTCTTCTCAATTGGTTGCCGGGCCTCGGCAACTGGCCACAGAGAGGGCCAACCTCGCCGGTCTCTGGTGAGGCTCCACCTTACTAGATCTGGTGAGGTCGAGTCTTGCCCAAGGCTGGCAAGGCTTAAGCTCACCAAATCCCGGCGAGGTAGAGCTCGCTTAAAGTTGGCGAGGCTCCACCACACTAGATCTCGACGAGGTTGGTCCTCGCCTGTGGCGATTGCTGGCCATCACCGAGGCTTGATGACCGGCTAAGGAAGAAGGAAAAATAAATAGAAAGAAAATAAAATAAAAAAGAAATTATTAAAATTTCAAAAATTTTTAAAATATATTATAAAAATTGTTCCACGTCAGTGTCGGTCGTGCCACATATAATGGTCGACGTCCACGTTAGTAATTTTCGGTAAAAATTGATCGAAATGACTATATTGACAAATTGTCAAAGGGCTTATGTTTTAATTAGTATAATTGAAAAGTTTAGAATTGAATTAATATAAATGCAATACCTTGACGACTTTTTTGGTAATTTCCTCAACGTGAGGATTAACACGATGGAAGGGATGAAGAGGATATCTTGACATTGTATGTTAGCCACACTTCTGACAAGTTAATCCACAGCGGTCCAACTAATGCGTCTGTATTCATCATAACCCCACGAATGGCCCAATCGAAATGCATCAAGGAGCCTCGTCAATTTAAGACCCAGATTCCGATCCCCCAAAAATTTTTTTTTTTTTTTATGACCCAGATGCATATATAGCCAGAAAATGATGTTGCATATTGAAAAAGACTATTGTTTATTATCTCATGATTGTAGAGTAGAGCAGAGAGGGCGGCCGCAGCCTCTCTGGGTAACGACCATAAGAGTCTCCCACCCGATAAAAATTATTCGGATTGAGTTATAGCTTTTCGTTCACCCGGAGAAGCAAGAGAGATATCATTTTGGCACAGTATCCACTCTAATGTAAGTGCTGTCTTTTTGAATTTAGTATCCAACGGATAGCATTTACGGAGTCCCATGTCGATACTACATTGTGCGGATGATCGTTTCTTTTTGCTTTTTATATGAGGTTTTCAACGATCCTTTTTGAATTCCCCTCCTGACATCAGATCATTTTCACACTGCTAAACTCATAATCAATAAGGGAACTTCCGTCTGGAATTTCCTGATTAACTACTCTTTTGGGTTTTACTGTAGGAGGAGGATCCTCTCGACCATTGTTAATCTGACACAAACTCCATGATTGCTGAACTCAGTTCGAGTCGAGTAGATAGATGATTGAGCCATCAAGATGTCATTATATCAAGAAGCGCAACACCCTAAAAAGCTGATACCCCGTCTCTTGAGTATTCTTAAATTTATGCAACGGGAGAGTAATTTTCAGAAAAAAAAAAAAAACATAGCATCGATATCGATAACTTAATGTTAAAGTAATTAAATATTAAATCACGTTTTTATCTCATAACTTAAGCTTTTAGAACAGTTGACAGTGATCTAACAAAATCTCACATTGTATTATATTAAGAGGTCTTAAGTTTAAATTTTTTTAGATCATTTTTTGCATCATCAATGGAATATTTCCACATTTAGTACTAGGCAAAAAAAAAAAAATGGACTAAGTGTGAGGTAAAGTGTTAAAATATTTAAATATTAAACCGCTCTTTCATATAATAACTTAAGCTCTCAAAACAGTTGACAGTGATTTTATCAAAATCTCATACCTAATATGAAAGTAATAGAATTTACAATATGTATTTTCCCCGAGATGAATGTGTAAAGAAATTTGTACCCTAATAATGATCGGTCCAAGTTCGTGTCGAAGAGGTGGACATCCACAAAAATGGCGTACGATTCCAGAAATTCACCCCCAGCAAAAAGAGTCTCGACAGTAAATTTGACTGTGACTTGCCATGAATATCCACCATGGACGGTGGACAGGAATCAGCGAGGACCTCTCTCTCTCTCTCTCTCTCTCTCTGTTTTGGCCTTAGGAATATGCCTTTGAATCAACACATCTAGAGAAAGGTCGCCTACTAATTATGAGCTCAGATTTCTTCTAATTAAAGCAAACTCAACACACCTCATAAAGAAAAAAAAAACCCTTTTTTTTTTAAGGAATGGAGAAAGGAGTTGAATCATAATGGGATGAGAATCTTGAGTGAGGTGGCAGAACGAGTTGTTTAAATTTTTACGTGGACAATAATGCATGCCGGTATTAAATTAACAGTACCTTAATTACATATATGTCTTTTATATATAATGGGAAAAATATAAATGGGGGGTCCGACCGTAGGTCTTGGCATCAAATTCATTAAAGTATCCCCTCGATGGAGCATTAGGGATCGTGGTCATTTCGATGCATAGAAACAAGAAAATAATTGAAGATAGGACCCAAAAAATGAACCAATCGGAGACAAGAATTAGGTCAATTGGTTTCAGCTTCACGCAAGCCCCCAACTTTGAGGAGTCCCACGTTTTGTGACATCGAGACTACGTTACGGAGCGCATGGTTCGATCCTATCCATACGCATGCCCCGATCAGATGTTCCTTTTCTTTTTGTAATTTAGGGATATGGACATGAAGATCCGACTACTTGAAGATTAAAAAAAAATTTCTTGCAAGCCCTACGTGAAAGTGGATCATGGACGGTTGGTAAGACTCCTAGGGTGATGCCCAAATAAGTAAGCTCTGTTCTTTAAAGAGGCTAACCTTTCTTCTTAGGGTCTTTTATCTTCTTTATTTTGATCTGCTCAAATATAGAATCACTCATTATTTGTCTGTAATTGTCTTGATATCTTTCTTATTCTTTTTGAAAATGTTAAGTTGCAATTTCATTCCCAACCTATTTAATATAATCCACTTTGATATCACTCGTATCCTTTTAATTGTTGTCATTCGAACCCAAAACCGTTTTGATTCCCGAGTTTGCAAATTCACCCATGACGAATAGTTTTCTACCGAAATTAGAAAAGTCAAAATGCTGATAGATGAATGTAGAAATTAAAAGAACATGGGCGACATGGCGATTGGAATCATAAGTTGAGGGTGTATTTGTAATAAATTCTTGCTGAAACAAGCTGGTAGCTCAGTTCCCTTGAGGGTTTAATTTATGTAGTTCTGTTTATTTTTTAGTTCACCGAGGTCTGTTAAGCACTTCTTTATGCATTTGTACTAGATCCAAAATTTTCTATCTCCATGCGCGTCATGATACGTAAACGGACCGACCTATGATTTTTGTATCTTTTTTTTGACTTATCTTGTTGAATATTAAATTTAAATGTCACTCAACTTGTGGCTTTTTTTTCATAAGGTAAATACAGTAGTCTCTCTCTCTCTTTCTCTCTCAGTACATTGAAAATTGTTCAAGAATTAATAAATTGAACTAAAAATAAATAAATAATTCACTTATAAAGTCAAAGTGAAAGGTTCAATGAGGACAAGCTACATATATGTAGCATGTCAACCACTGTCCGCTGAACTGGCTCACCCAAAAGCTAAATAAATAAAAGGAAAGATAATAATTGTTATCCCACCCATCTTGATGCCTATCCCTGAAGTCATGCCATGTTGACATATGAAATACACACTGTTGTTCATTTTCTTTTCTTTTTTTTCAACGGAATTATTTTCTATGCATTCAATGAACATAAAATAATATTAAAGAGAATAACTGGTTTTTTTATATGAGTGATGAGTCCAAAAAAAAAAATAGTGTGAAAGCAAAGTGGTCAATCAATGGGGGAAGATTAGTGCTGCATCATCAGCATTACTAAGCAGAGTTTACTTTCTTCTTCACAGAGATATGTTGTTAAGGCTCCCTTTCATCTCTCTTTTGACCTGCACTGCTTTGCTCTGTACCAAAACCTACCTCCCTCCCTCTATTTGGCTCTTTATCAAACGCAAAAACACTTTTGGAGCTTATATAATTGAGTCATTTTGCTCTCTTCTCTTTACAGGCAGTCTAGATCAGCAGCAAATCTTTTTGTTTGTGACCCTTTTGTGTATGCATTGAATCTTGCATGCTGGTTTTTCTGAAATATTCCTGCATGAACTTTTTTTGCTAGCTCACGAGTGTCTGAACCTATCTCAGAGTCTTGTAT
This sequence comes from Metrosideros polymorpha var. glaberrima, assembly GCA_001662345.2. Lineage (NCBI taxonomy): Eukaryota > Viridiplantae > Streptophyta > Magnoliopsida > Myrtales > Myrtaceae > Metrosideros > Metrosideros polymorpha. The sequence continues at coordinate 5,854,180 of BCNH02000008.1, read as the reverse complement.
TGTATTGCCCCGGTTGAAGTTATGGAGGTTTTCCGATAATCTGGACCTTGATCTCAGCGAAATGGCTAGGCGTTGACGGTTTACAATGATCAAGTTATTCCTCTAGAAGGCATTAAGCAGCGAAGATATTGTATCGGTTGGTGAAACTTTTGTTCTTTTTCCTGAGAGAGAACTATGGAGGAGACATTTGTTCCCTTAGAGGGAATCAAGAATGACCTTAGAGGAAGGCTTATGTGTTATCGGCAAGACTGGAGTGGCGGCCTCCGAGCAGGAATCAGGTTCTGATTCACATTTTCGTTTTCGTGACATTTAGTTTCTAGTAATTGTAACTAAGCTGCCTGGTATTTGTACTGCTGATGTATCATTACTGATGGCTAACTGTCGTTCATTTTCAGGATTTTGGCTCCGACGACTTACATATTCTTTGCATCGGCAATTCCGGTCATTTCTTTTGGGGAACAACTGGAGATAAACACTGGTAAAGAAGATTGCATTGCAATTGTGATATGGAGGATCCACTTTCTTATTATTTGATTTTCTGTTGGCTTTCAACTCGCTTAATCTATAACGGAACTTACTTCAAATGAGAGAAGAAAACTGAATAGCAAGACACTGAAACCAGGGGGAATGTTATCCGATTATGCTTCTATTTCTGACATCGATCCGGCGAATGCAGAGGGAGTTTTGACGGCAGTTCAGACCTTAGCGTCCACCGCGCTATGCGGCATCATCCACTCAATCATCGGTGGCCAACCTTTGCTGATCCTGGGAGTTGCAGAGCCTACTGTCATCATGTACACATTCATGTTCAACTTTGCCAAGGAAAGATCGGATCTGGGTCGGAACCTTTTCCTCGCATGGGCAGCTTGGTAGTTTGTTCTTCCACATTCTGTTAAAAAAAAAAATCTTCAGCTTCCTATGCCATTTTTTTGTTTGACTTTCGTACTTTTGGGGAATTGTGTAGGGTCTGTGTGTGGACAGCTGCTTTGCTGTTTCTGATGGCCATACTAGGAGCTTGCTCTATCATCAACAGATTTACCCGTGTGGCCGGAGAGCTGTTCGGTCTGCTCATAGCGATGCTCTTTATGCAGCAAGCAATTAAAGTAAGAGGGAGCAACAATCTAAATTCAGCTTCTTATAAAAAAAAAACAATCAACTTGCTCAATCAATACTAAGATGCATGCAAGCTGTAGGAGCATGAGACCATGTGCAGTACATCCTCGCTGTAATATTTTTATACATGGCGACTAAAGTAACGTGACACAAGTAAATGAGTGAGAGGCAAGATTAGTTTCTCATACATTGTGTGTTTGATTGCCAGGGGCTAGTGGAAGAGTTCCGCATACCGCAACAGGGAAACGCGACATTGGCTGAGTTTTTACCTTCATGGAGATTCGCCAATGGAATGTTCGCGGTAGTTCTCTCATTTGGACTCCTCCTCACTGCATTGAGAAGCCGGAAAGCCCGATCGTGGCGGTACGGAGCAGGCAAGTTGACAAAGTTCCGAAATCCTGTTCTTCTCTCATCAAGAGTCAGTTTCTGATTGTATATGATTTCATATGAAATCTCGCGTTGATTTTAACATTATGATTTGTGATTTCCATAGGATGGCTTCGAGGCTTCATTGCAGACTATGGAGTGCCACTCATGGTCCTAGTTTGGACCGCTGCTTCCTACATACCGGCAAAAAGTGTCCCCGATGGAATCCCTCGGCGTCTTATGAGCCCAAACCCATGGTCCCCCGGCGCATCTCAGAACTGGACTGTTGTGAAGGCACGCTTATTCAAATTCCTTGCTCAAGAGTTAATTTAAGCTCCCCTGAGAAAAGAAAAAAAATCATCGCTGATTCGTGTTTCAAAATGACAGGACATGCTGAACGTTCCCTTTTTCTACATAATTGGCGCCTTTATTCCGGCGACGATGATTGCCGTGCTCTACTACTTTGATCATAGCGTTGCATCTCAACTTGCTCAACAGAAAGAGTTCAATCTGAGAAAGCCTCCTTCTTATCACTACGACCTGCTTCTTTTGGGGTTCTTGGTATGCGAATATTCAGTTGCATAGGCATCTAGTCACCTTTTCCTTTTAGCAAGATTTCTGCATGTGATTCTTCAATTTCCTGGCTTAAAAGTTCAAAGGATAATGCTCTCTTGATTGCAGACATTGATGTGTGGCCTTATTGGAGTTCCCCCAGCAAATGGAGTGATACCGCAATCCCCAATGCATACGAAGAGCCTTGCAACACTCAAACACCAGGTAATTGCACAAATGTTTAAATTCTTCGTCTTGTGCTTCAAAAGATAAGAGCCATGTATGTTTGCTATATTGCTCATAAGATCTAAGCACTGAATTCTCTGCCCGACGCGCAGCTGCTTCGGAACCGACTTGTTACTACAGCTAGAAGAAGCATACGAAACAATGCGAGCTTAGGGCAGTTGTATGGGAATATGCAAGAAGCTTATCAACAAATGCAGACCCCATTAGTCTACCAGGACCCCTCGACTCGAGTAAGAACAAAACTGAAATTCGTTTTTCTTTCATTCTTGCATGAAACATCATAAGTAGGATGTAATGTTGTGATACTTTAGTTAATAAACTGCTAATAGTGCCCACTTTGGAACTCGACAATGGAAAAAAAAACGGGGGGCTGCAATAAACAATCCAATAAAGGTCCTTCAAAATCTGCAACAAAAACCGTCTGAGGAGGTTTCGTATTGTGTAAGCAGGGACTTAATGAACTGAAGGAGACGACAATACAAGCTGCTTCAAGCATGGGCAGTTTCAATGCCCCAGTTGATGAAACGGTGTTTGATGTTGAGAAGGATATTGATGATCTGTTGCCTGTCGAGGTCAAAGAACAACGCCTCAGTAACTTGCTTCAGGCGACGATGGTCGGAGGGTGTGTCGCAGCCATGCCTATCCTCAAAATGATTCCGACCTCGGTGCTTTGGGGATACTTTGCTTATATGGCAATCGAGAGTTTACCGGGTAACCAGTTCTGGGAAAGGATCTTGTTGCTCTTTACTGCACCAAGCAGAAGATACAAGTAACTCTTTCTATCCTTAACCTGTCGAGACGAATTTTAGTCAGTCCCATTTTCTTGAACTTGTTTATTTTGTTTAACTCATCATCATATGCCAAACAAATCTCCTTCAGGGTCCTTGAGGAGTACCACGCAACTTTTGTGGAGACGGTGCCTTTCAAGGCGATCGCCACTTTCACGCTGTTTCAGACAAGTTACCTGCTTATTTGCTTTGGACTCACTTGGGTTCCAATCGCCGGAGTTATGTTTCCCTTGATGATCATGCTTTTGGTGCCAGTAAGACAATATATCTTGCCAAAGTTTTTCAAAGGATTACATCTTCAGGATTTGGATGCTGCAGAGTTTGAAGAAGCACTGGCTTTGCCATTCAATCTTGCAGCAGTAAGTTGCGCTCTTGCGGTCTTCCCTAAGAACGACATGATCAGAAAACTCTAATATGCGTTGTAATTGTCCTTGATTTCGATTGCCAAACTCAAACTTGTGTTTTGCATATTCAACCAGGAGACGGAGATTGGTGCAGGAGCTTCTTATGGTGGAACTGGAGAGATACTAGATGAGGTTATCACTCGAAGCCGCGGTGAGGTCCGGCACGTGTCTAGTCCGAAAATCACAAGCTCCACCGGAACACCAGCACATGATTCTACGAGCACCCTCCAGAGCCCTCGGCCCAGTTTCAGTCCTCGTGTGAGCGAGTTAAGAGGCGAGAAGAGTCCTTACGGTGGAAGAGGACCTTATAGTCCAAGGACCGGAGAGAAGCAGCCCTCTCATCTAGGGAAGAGTCCTAGTGATCCGCCTTCTGGTTAGCCGATGAGGGTCTCTAGTTGCTTCAAATTGATGTCTGATGCAAGAATTAGTACTGTTTAATGTTCTGCGTGCACAGAGGCATCAGTGTATAATATTTCTCACAAGTCACAACCCTTTGTAACAATAGATTTGTCTGCTTTTGAACAGTCTAGTGGTGAATTTTGAACTTCCATTTCCTACTGCCTGTAATGGAGTTTTGCTTTAGTTATTGTCTATACTCTGGATTTCATTGAACGAGTAAATATCCTCAAAAGTTTATCCGACACTCGTCCATTGCGATTCTATTTTGCATACAAACGCTGTCCAGAGGTTCTGTTTGGAATCTTTAAGATGGTTCCATAGTCGAGTTTCGCATCCTTTACATCGCAGTTAATCAATCAGACATCTTCTGCAGATTTGAGACCAAATTTGAGAATCAGAGAGAGTAAAGGGAGAAAAGGATAATATGAAGCAAACAGAGAATACTTCAGAAACAGTGTCAAGCCATTTCGCAACAGCAACTAACATCTGGGTCTTTGATTTTTCAGAGCCTGACCAAAACAACAATCTCCGCCAAGAGATGTTCACCGCCATCTGGGATCTGAAGTCACAATAACCACATGAAGCAATTTTGAGTGGAGGCACAGCTTTATGGGCAAGTGAGCAAGTGAGACATGAAAGTGCAAGCCTCCAAGAAAGTCATGTCTCGAGATCTCGTTGCTTTTAGATCACCATGATGGCAGAGACCAAACCACCCCTCACTCACTACTCACTCACCACCACAATCCATCACAAAAGCCAAATGATACTGCAGAATCAAGCACACCCAGAAAGGAGTACTCCACATACATGATTATGTACAGATGGATTATCGGCTTTTCTCGGTCGTTCGCGAGACTAAAGTAGCGGTAGGAATTTCTCTGAGCTGCAATCATATCGGTCCGGGAAAAGAAACGGGCAGGGTCCTACATTATCGATGGCACTGGGGACAATGGCAAAAGACAAAGGTAAGGGCAGTTTCATCTCATTTCGGACAATTCCTGGATCAGAACTAGAAGCTCTTCCTCCGTCCATAATCCATCTACACAAAGCAAGACACAACATCTCTTTTTCATTCCCACCACAAAGACAAAGTTGTTTCGACATCATCCTATTGGGTGACGAAACCAGGATCAGCAAGATTTGACAGGTAAGTTGACCTCAACAAAGGTGAATAACAGTACACAAAATGCAATCAATAAGCTGGCAATGAGTGACTCGAGAGTGACAATGAGAAAGATACAGAAGCACTCCTCTGTCACCTTCTTCTTGCACCTGACATTTTGCCATAATCACAAATTTTACCCAGGAAAAGACAAAAAAAAAGGATGGTTGGATTCTCCTCTCTCCGCTCCTGGGAAAGAGAAGGAATGCATTTGACCACTCAAACAATGACAAGACAGATTGAAGATACTGACAATTTAGTAATCAAACGATATGTAATTGAATGCAAGCACAAGGATGGAAAGCTAAGTGCGCATATTTTAAAGTACACAAGAAGAAGACATGCCTGGGAGTGACAGCCTTTATAAACTGTTCAAGCTTCATAATAACATAGCCTTTTTTTTTTCTTCTTCTTCTAGGCCACTAGGACCAATCTAGCCCAACAAATGTTGAAGATGATAAGGCCAAAGAGAAAAAGAAAGCCAGGGAAAGATGAGTCTCATCAGTTAGAATACTCCCAAGTGCTATCATAAGCTACAAATTTGAGGTTAATATAGAAAATACTAGGACACTACATGCTTAAAAGATAATAAGGGGAGGAAACTTTTGCAAGCTGGACATTACCATTTCTGTCATGAGCCTGTGATGAACCTGAAAACCCTTTACATTCTGCCAGTTGTACTTAGATAAACGTCGATAGAGAAAAAGGAAATCGAAATTCCGGTTGATACAAAAGAAAAAGAAGAACCTTAATAGAAAATGCCTGTTGATTGGAAGCAGAATGATCCATAAAGCCAAAGCATATTAAAAATCAACTCTATCTTTTTCTATGATTAAATAGAAGCAAGATATAAAATTAGTACTTTGTAGAATTCTACTTTCATTTTTGTACAGTTGACTCCCCCTTTTCTGATGTTAAAGGGTAATGCATCTGAATAATATATTTGGACAAAGTCTGGGAAAACGTGGGTCGTATTTGCTTTGCTGTCATTAATCCTGTTTTTAAGTGGTTCTTTCATTGGCTCCCACAAAATTGCTCTTTCTTGGCACGCGTACAAGGTTAATCATGTGTTCATTTATGTTAAAAAAACAGATGATTAGGGAAAAAGAAAGAGGTCTTAGGGTGTTAGGTGCAATAAAGTCATTGAAATGACATAAGCTAGATTCTCCATGTTTCTTTTTCTTTGACTATTCATGAGCAAGCATAATTAAAGAGACAGAGGTCCAATGGCCTATGGTCCACTCCCTTCTCCTAATTCCCCATGACAACAGAGGTGATGGCAAAGGTAGCAAATTCAAAGGTGCGTTTGTTTCGGAAAAAATTTCACCATAAAAGAAAATATTTTTTGTGAAAATATTTTCCCCTTAGCAAATTAGGAAATTTATTTACCTAACTTTAAGTATGCATGTATTCTCTTACCGTAAATGATTTTCCGTTAATTGATTTATTCAGCAAACTAAACGCAGGAAAGTTCAGAATACCAATTCTTAGAATTTTTTTTTCACTCAAACAAACACACATTTCGATTTTTTAAGTCGTCAATTTCGGATAGATGACATCAGTGACTGCGTCTTCCAAGAAAACCAAGCTAGATGCTTAATTGGGCTGAACCATAAAGCACACCAAATTGGGCCTAAAGAGTGAAGACACGAGCTTTCCAAAACCAGCTTGGCCCATTTTTCATGACCAAAAACTAATTTTCACTCCCTTTCATCAAGATAATTTCTACAGTTTCATAAAAAAATCAACATAACCAGATTTTGATGGAGTAGTTAATCAACTAGAAATGCCTTGAATATGAAACTTTGGCTTGATGTGCAATAACTATATCACGTATGTTAATCACACGCGAAATGGCTAGCAAGATTACTCCGAAGAACTCGGAGCAATGTCGGCGTATTAGCGTGGATTTGGTCGATAATTACCTCTTATATTCAAATATCTGGCAAAGAATAGAGCTTAATAGATATGGTGTCAAGTATTTATCCATATGGGCTGGTATTTCGCACTGAGTGCAAAAGCAAAACACCTCCATGAGTCTATGGGCCTAGTTGATGAAGATGGAAGCAAGCTCAGTACGCAATCTAAGTTGCCAATAGTACGACAGACATTAGCGAAACCAAGGTCCATCGCTTATCCTACATTACAATGAGAAATCCGCATACTAAAGTATGGAAGGACTTGACATCTTGTTGGAGTTTGAGAAACTATAGAAGAAAATAGAGAACGCAAAATCTGTATTTTCTAAAATCTGATCATGTGAAATGTGAGATTTTGAAACTATAGTGTATATATACATATATTTCGGAGGAAAAATTCCAAGAATTCCCTTGAAGTGCCGCCCGTTTCTCAAAGTTCCATTTGGACTTGACTTAATTCTATAATGCCCTATGAACCGGATCACTTTGACTCAATAATCCTCCCATGGCATCTGTTTCTTGAAATCCTTCCAACTTGATTTTGGTCCAGAATACCAAGTGAATTTGATCACTTTGACCCAATAATCCCCCAAGCTCGTTCTTGTTGAAAATAATGGCCGGTTGATGAACACGTCAAGAACCACCGTATTTCAATTGGAACGTAAAAACACTCAATTGACATTATCGCACACTCAAGAAAGCACCAGGCAGATTCGCTTCATTACACGATGTTCTCATTACAGCTCTCCTCATATGTGTAGTGATTTTTCATCTCCAATTTTTCGATCTAGACTTGAGATACACTAACCCTATCCTTTTGATTTTTCAAGGGCAATGAGCTTAGAGGGTTGGTCAAAGTGATCAAGTTTGTAATGTACTTCTAAAACAAAGTCCCCCGTGGGAGGAATTTCGAGAAACAGGCGCCACTTTAGGAGAGTTATTGAGTCGAATTGATCAAGTTCAAAGACATTTTGGAACAAAGTCAAGTATGGGGGAACTTTGAGAAATATAGCCCACTTCAAATGGATTTTTGGAATTTTCCCAAACAAAGGATAAATAAATCTTTGGCTTGACTAATATCCACCAAATGCATGCAAAGTGCCACATTCACATGCATCGGGATAAGGCTCCTCCATCCATAAAGTGGCAAACGTGTCCTCGAGACCAGTATAAATGGAAGATATCTATGATTGGACAAAAGATTACATCTGGATCGAGAGCTTAACTACCTAGCCAATCAATTGAAGGTTAAAGCATATATTTTAGAAACTATAGGATGCGAATTATAATCGAGGCAAAAAAAAAAAAAAGGTTTGATGTTAATGGAGGCGATGATTAACTCATCTGCGAGCGATGGGTTGGCTACCTCTCAAACCTTTTATTTGTGAATGAACTATAGTTAGGTGGATCGTCAGTGGATACTCTTGAAAGTTATGCATGATTCGTGTTTTATTTTTAAAAATTATCAAAAAAGTTATAAACTTATTGCAATGAGTCCTAAATTTTTTATTTCTTTTTGCAAATTGAGTCATCAACCTTTTATATTTGTGCCAATTCAGTTTATCCGACTAATTTTTAATAATTTTTTTTAATTTTTTTTTTCCTTCCCTTCTTCCTCTAGTCAGTCGCTGGACCTCGGTGACAAGCCGAGGCGAGGGTCAATGAGGGCGAGCCTCGCCCGCCCCTAGCAAGGCCAACTCGCCTAGCGATGACGAGGTCGATCTTATCGACCCTCACCTCTAGCCGGTCGTCAAGGTCTGGTGACCAGCTAGAAGAAGAAGGGAAGGAAAAAAGTCATAAAATAAAATAAAATATTATTAAAAATTATTCACATTAACGCCGGTCAGCCAAATTGGTCGGATGGTTTGAATTGATACGAATGCAAAAGATTTCAAACTCAATTGGCAAAAAAAAGTTTCGGTAATTAGGTTGAGTTATGTATGTATTATGCATTTCTGGCCAAAAAAAAAAGTACGTATTATGCATTTACACAACCATTTTGAAAAATGAAGTCCATCCACCATCTATTTTACTATATTCTCATATGTCTAACTCCCTTGGATCGTGAATGCGCATTCTTATCATCTTCTTTATTCCTAGAAAAGAGGGGGAGAAAAAGCCATTACCTTTTATTTTATTTTATTGTGGTGGTGAGAAGTTATTGAATGGTTTGTATAAATCACGTGTACCAATATTATCTGAACTATTTTATATATAAATTTATTATGAGACTCGCATGATTAAAGATCCAATTTAACTTGGACTACATGATCTGTAGATTATCAAACATATATTTTGGTTGGTGATGCATTAGGTGATGGACGTGGCACGCTTTCAGTGGATACCAGAGAAGAAGTCATTTTTGGTTTTTTTTTCTTTACTGATATATACTTTTGCATTTTAAGCAGCCTTTTGGCATCTGAAAGTTCTGTCCACGATTCAAATTCCACGCCATAAAACATTTCTATGAGGGAATAGTGAGTAGGGGTGAGCGGTTTCAGATTTTTTATAGGTTCCATCTAGAATTTACCTATCGGAACAGGTTTTCTCATTTTTTAGAACCTGAAATCTACCCTACATATCTTGGAACCTAGAGTCTATCATGTTACAAGTTCCAAGGTCGAAACCCGGAATCTACACTGTCACAGGTTTCAGGTTCTATATGTATTTTTAATTGAATGAGTGCATTGAATCGTCACCTTTAATGACCATTACTTGCTGCTATAATCTACTGACCACAACTTATATTTAGACACATGAAAAATATGAAACATTAACAAAGTAAATGTATTAGTTATAAATATCGCAAGAAATAAAAGCTCAGACTAGTATATCTAGATTATACACTTATCAACGGACGTCATGAAATACTGCACAATTACGTAATGATATAAATCTAGATCTAGACCTAGAAAAATACAAAAACTTGTTATAGGTATAGATTCTAGGTTCCACTTACCTAGAACTTGGAACTTTCCTATCTAAACAGGTTCCTCAATTTTTGGAACTTAGTACCTACTTTGCATACCTTGAAATTTGAAACTAACAGGTTCCCACCGGTATAGTTCTCAGGTTTTAGATTCTTGCCTCGGAACCATACTCACCCCTAATAGTGAGATGTCGGTTGAGAGAGGAAGCCTCTTTGTCTTGTAGGCTTTTAGCCTCCTCCTTTTCCAATGTGATGAAGATTCCTACCTGACATTATTCTCACACTTTCCAGGAATTATCATGTGAGTGTTAGGTCGGGTGCGTGTATGTGGGGCGGATCGTTGGTGAATGAAGTATCTGTACAAGGGAAGAATGAATGAAGGTGACGGTCCTGAGAGGGAAGGTGGCGGGAAATGGCGAAGAGTGAGACATGACAAGAGGTCGAGAGAGAGGACAGGAGAGAGCTGATTTAACAGAAATCCTAGGCATTGTCTCGACGAGGAGTAGATTTACGCTTCTAGAGTCATATGAGACAAAAGAAAGCCGAAGGCCGGCCGCGAGAGAGAGAGAGAGAGAGAGAGAGAGAGAGGAGGCATCAGAACTCAGCAACCACTTGGTGCTTACTGCTGCTATTATTTATTATGTCCACTCTCCTCTCGTCTTTGAAGAACAACATGCAGAGTTGCGTGATTGTGTGGTCTCTCTCTATCCAACTTTGCCTGTTTGTCGTGAACTTCATAACGGTAAATATGGCGGATCGGTTCACCGATGATCAGATCTCCGAGTTCCGGGGGGCTTTCAGCCTCTTCGACGAGGACAACGATGGTCTCTCCCTGTACTGTCTTTCGTTCTTTTCATTTTATGGGGAGTTCTCCGGTGTGGATTCGACGGTTTTCGTCATTAAGTCCCTATGTATTTCCTTGTCATCGTTACGAGAATTGCTCCTACTATTTCGGAAATTGCTTCATGAACCACACAATGATTTTTTATTTTTAGCTGCACAGGTGATCAATGGGTATGCTGGCAAGCAAACTAATCAATAAACGTCCGTAATTTCCACCCTTTTTACAGGTTCGGTCACTGCCAAGGACCTTGGGACTGTAATGAGGGCGTTTGGACAGGTCCCTACCGAGGTTGGGCTCCTGGACATGTTTGACAAGGTCGATGCCGATGGTGATGGCGCCATCGATTTCCAGGACTTCCTCAAGTTGATGGCTCGAAGGATGGAGGAGCTCAAGGAAGCTCTCCAGTGCTTTGACCTGAACCGGGATGGCTTCATATCCGCGGATGAGCTCCGCCGGGTCCTGACAACTCTTTGGGGGCAGCTGACTGACGAGGAAGCTGATGAATTAGTCCGCGCGACTGACATGTACGGCAACGGCAAGATCAACTACGAGGAATTCCTCAGGTTCATGATGACCGATTGGCCGAGCGGCGACGACGCGTCTCATCGCATATGAGGGAGTAAAAAGGGAGCAGTCCTCACCTCATCATCCGGCGTTACTGCCTTCCATGTAGGCAGAGTTCTATTCCTTGTTTCCGACCTTCCTCTGTATATATCATTCACTTTTGCTAGATTTGAGGACAGCAGAACCGTTACTTCGGGGGCAAGTTACAACTTCAATTCTAACCCCTTGTAAATTTCTAATGTTTTTCGTAATTTATTGTTACGCGTGGGAGTGGTAAAATTATTAAGGCATAAATAAATCACGAACTAATTAACTGATGTATCCTACTTGTAAAATCTAAATGCACATTGTGATCTATCACCAGGTGTGTGGTCGTAAAATCTTGACCAAATATCTTTGATAGATTATTCAGAGAAAATACTCAGGGCCACGGCAGGCAACGTCCTTGTCGGTGTGTGACTGACGAGGCGATCCAATGACCCTCGTAATCTTTTGGCATTCACCGCAACAAAAACAGTTTTAAGGCGAAAATTTTGAATTAGCCTTAAGTCAAACTTAAACGATAATAGTTTGAACTGTGTCGCCGTCGATTCAATCAAAGATGAGATAATTTTGAGCTACTGAGATAAATATGTAATTTCGTTACCTTATGTTAAACCTAAAGTGGCAAATTCATTATATTGTCGTGTATGGTCATAAACAACGGCGAGAACAGATGATTTTGTCGCTTTGGATCTCCCATAAAGAGATAAAAGTTGGAAAAAAAAATAAATAAATAAACAAAGCAGTCCATGAGCAACAAGCAACAACCAAATCAGCATTTTCTCATAGTGAATGTATTGGTAAGTGTACCCGATTAATTAAGAATGACTGAATACTTCGATGATAAATAAGAAATAAGGAGATGATGAAATAATGAGAATTCCGTTTGAATATTGTTACGACAGATGCGGAAACTACAACGAAATTGAAATTGAGAAGAATAAAGAACATATAGATTTACGTGGAGAACTCTTGCGTAAAAAACCACGAGAAGATAAGAAGCAAAATCAACTATAAAAATTCAGATATTACAAAAAGTGTCGCAAAAACCTCAGACTCTTTTTGTCTCAACTTCTTAACATAATAATTTGAGAAAAAAAATATTTACACTGTTATTAAATCCTAATGTTGGCCCAAGCCCATAAAGAATTTATGACATACTCAACAAATATTCAAAGCAAATTCAAATCAAATATACCATCATAAATTTTTTTTTTCATGATATTGGATTTTGACAATTTACTATATCTGGAAACTTGTGCAAAGTATGGGTAAGAAAACTAGTTCAAAGTAATCTCGAGGGTCACGGCTGCTGCTTAGTGAGTGGAACCTTATTCGATGCATATGCAAGGGGCGCTTTTACATGTATTTATAGAGATTATTAAGTTGCAAAGTTCGGATATCGTGTTAAAAAGCACGTGCTAACCGCTGCCTTTTTTCAGAAAGGAGCTCGCAAAAGGCTACATACTGATCAAATTTGCAACGATAGAATAGGGCCTTGGTGTGCGAGCGACAAAGGCAAAAGGGGAGTGTGACTATTCGACTTTCAATACATCATCTCTTCTTGAATTCAGAGAATGACAGGTTCTTACAGATTCTATATGTTACCCACCAACTGATCCTTGTGCAACTTACACACACTGCATAATTGGAATTGACGACCATCTTCATTTGTGGCACGAAGCTGATCTGACCCCCTTGTTCTCACCAATAAGTTTTACTTTCATCCCTCCCAAGTTTCATACTGAAGATTTTCGACGGCCTCGGGGCAAATTTGTTCGGAAGAGCGATGTTGGTCGATGAACTTTTTGACATTTGTCTGTTCTTGTTACCACTGATGAATTTGTCAAGAAAGGCTTGTTAAGCAGAAGAGCAGACAAGATGCATTATCCATCTACAGCCACTAAGAATCACTTTTGAGCTCAAGAATAATCTGCACGAGTGATTGTGTCGTGGCCAGGCTATATGTTTGTCCACTTTGATGATTGGTATTCTGACCGACCCTTTCGATAGTCTGTTCAACTACTTCAGGGACGATCACCAATTATTTCACTGCCATTCCTAACCTCCTTCACTGGACATGGATTCTCTCTGGCTTACGAACAGCAAGAAAGTGAAGATTGAATATTCTGCACCCGTCGAAGTGCATACGATATCAGCAGCGTTTACCAATAGGAAAATTACAGTTCTTTTGAAGATTCCCTTTGATCAAAAGCTTAATTGAAGTGCCTGGATTCACGCAGAAAAGGGCACTAGCTATGACATTTTACTTTCCCGGCGGCTGTCCTGTACATATTCAGACACAAAACGCCGTCGAAATAATACCAGTATTTGAAACAATGTCCTGAAGCATATGAACTTGGCTGGACTAATCCGCTCTTTATGCCACTAGAGATGCCTGTCACTCACTCGTTTACCCGAAGTATGATTTTATGCTCGACGATAATTACGAATAAGCTCGAGAACTTAAAGTAACTGTTCGATTTATGCACCATCAATACATGTTTGAATACTCCTGCTCGAAGGTTTTTCAGTTGACAGAGCTTGGGAAGTGGGTGACTACTTGTTTAAAGTGGTCCAAGTTCCAAAGCAAAACAAACCATTAGATCTGTATGAATATTAGTTTACATATTGAAAGAATGGAAATATAACACAACAGTTGGGTAAAAGAATGTAGTTCATGCTGGCAAAGAATACAGATGATTTCCATTAAGAATGGTTCTAATGCTCCTATATGGAAACGATCCAGCATGTGAGCATCTGGAATGTTTCATTCCGCAAATGTTTGTTAGATTATTAGGTATTTTCGGTCTTCTTAGTAGCTCTTAGCTACCGCTACAAAGCGTTCCAAACCACGACGCAGTAAGCTCTCCAGAAAAGGTTGCAGTGCCTGCATAAAACTAAGATCAGCAGTCTAATAAAAGAAGTTTCATTATTTTCTGACAAATAAAGCTTCTAAAACATTGAATATAAAACACTCAACAGAAGCATAAAAATACTGATTTCTCAAAGGAGAGAATGGCAGCAAAAGTTTTTAACTTTTCTAGTTCCATCGTTAGACTTATCAATCAGTATAATTGACTTGACAACAAAGTGATTCGATAGCTATTTAAATGCGGTGAGTTCATTGATATATACAAGCTTCGATAACTTTGCAAGGGACAGAGAGAATCCTTACAGATGCCACAGGAACCAAAAGTTGAGGCACCTCATAAGAAACCGTCAGCTGGAAAAAAAAAAATGAAACACTTGTAAGGGAGCTACACTACTTAAGCCATGAAACGAACTGTATATCTTGTTATCTAGTACACTCCTATCTTCTTCATTCCATTTAGACATGTTAGTGAAAAACGCATACATAGAACTGATACGTGAAACAGCCCTTTTGATTTATATATTCAGTGCAGCACCAATTAGGTGTTTCTGATTATTAATACATCGTAGGAATTCAAATTTTGCTGGTCAATTGAAAGTAAGAGAATGTGCATTACATTCATAACAAACCACACATCAGCAGTAAGACATCAAAAACAGTATAATGCTTTGTGCTGTCTTACTTCTACTAAGCAGGAAGATGGACCTTTTGGATAAAACCGAACAGCTCCTCTGCCACATGAGAAATCAGGTGTCACCCACTTTAAGTATAGTGTAATCAATAAACTTTTACGAATATATAGAACTATTGGGTGTTACTAAAATAAATGTTTTACATTAAAGGACCAAGCACATGGAATCTGTGATCAATGAGCATAGTATGTGATAGAATCTTGACAATGAAAGGCATGCAAGTACATAGAAAACAAAGAACAATAGAATACCAGCCATTAAGATCCAACATGGAAAGTTTAAGTGATAGGTGGAGGAACTGACTGCCATAATTAGATGGCACTGTATGAGGAACCGGAATTAGATCAGTAAGAACCCACTCACAAAACCAAATACTACATGGGCCATAGAGAAAAGAGAAACTTGGCTGTGACAAGTAAACCTTATAAACAAGCAATGATAGTTCTGACATCAACAATGAAAAATTTATGCAACTTCAAGAAAGGGAAAAAAAGGCTGCGATAATGTTCAAGGAGACTCACACGTATCATGAGGTTCCAACAGGGTCACAAAGAAAATTCGTATGGATAGTTTCAGTTTACCAATAAGACTTTACCATTGTTTTTACATTTCCTTAGAGGGGAATAAGCTTCCAACTAGATGTAGCAGATTTACTTTTGCCTAATGAAGTAGCTACAAAATCTAATCAAAATTTGTGAGTCCTTTCACATCATTATGAGTTCATTATTCAGATAATAGATAAGTCAATGGGATCAAATACTGTTTGAACATTCTTTTCTTTGACACGGCATGACGGCATTTTAATCTACAAGTAACTTGGCCGTAGTGTTTTAATCAGCGAGGCAGGTTCCAGAAGATGGCCTCTTTATAGATATCTCATTTTCGTACGGTTTTCCCTTAGAAAACCATTATTAATCAATCCGATAGCAGTCTCATTTTTGTCACATCAATCAAATGCTCAATTTTCTTCCTTCAAGCAAGAAAGAGCCATTAAATTCCTATCAGCATGGGAATAACAATATGCTCAATACCTGAGAAGCACAGCCTATAACAATTGCGACTGCGAATCAAGTTCATATCATACAAGCATATTGGTAGTGGTTACTGTGCCAACATGAATAATATTCCCGTAGAGGATATCCTATAACAGAAGAAGTCTTATTGTTCCAGTAGCCTCATCAGAATTTGTATAATGAAAATACAGAGCATTTTTCTAAAACTTTTAACCTGTTCGGAAGACCTTCTAGAGATCTCCAGTGGATTTTCTGGTTTGGGATTGGCTGCACAAAGTGACCAAAGTATGGCTTCAGCAAGAATGAAAATAATCAGATCACCAATGTAAAACTATGTAAAGACACGTGTATAACTCTTTGTTTCATCACCTGCATATTTCGAGCAAGCCAAGAGTATTCAATGTCCTGACCGAAGGCTTTATACTTTAGAGACCACCTTGATAAATCAGGTTTATCCTCCAAGATCTGTATATTGAAATCAACCATCAAAATTTCAAAAGCAAAGAACCAAGCCACTTAATTAGAGTAGTTTCCCTGGTCAGTTTGGAAAGTGGAATAGATACCACAAGTATGCTACCAAGCAATTAAAAGTAGTGACTCCAGTGATCATGATAATCTGTTTGAAAGCTTACATCCACATTTTATATATTCACGTAGCTTTCTTAAGGTTAAAAATATAGTAAGGCAAACTTCTGGGGATTCTCTCAGCATGTCTTTCTAATGGAAGCAGAGCCAAATTGGACACTAATAAGCCCACAACACACAATTAAGGAACATAAAACTCAAATGTTTAGAATAACTCAAGACAGTTCTTCTATTTAGAATGGGAATATGGTGTTATTGGTGGATCTGACAGTTTTTTTGCCAATTCAAATGCAGGTGATTTTTCTTATTGAGCAAGAGGCACACACATACTTTTTGAAGCTTACAGTAGAACACAGCATGTCTCCACAATTACCAAACCGAATTAGATGCAGAAGGGAGCTATGTATGGCACCTTAGCACATACCATCCAGAGTTTACAGTTCACTTCTCCAACATTTTGATGGCCAAAATTGAAAATAGTACTTCCCAAAATAATAAACCCAAGTCCTTGCTCGTCAATCCTCATATCAGAAATCCGCCAATATCCAATACAGGTATGAGCAAGTATTTATGAGAATAGAGGAACATCAACCAATACCAGAAATCAGGGCATCCCTAGATACTAGTTCTCTATATAACCACAAATTAGCAGCCATTATCGGCAACAATCTAATTTGTCGGGGCTTCAACAAGTGGTGGTGGTGTGAAACCACAAACTATGAAGTTGAAGAACACTAAGACCCCCATCCCTCAATTTGACATACAAAGAAAGATTAAGAGGAAATAATGAATAGAACAAGCTATTTCTTAAAAAAAATTTAGTTGTACTGAGGCAATAGATTGATAACCCTAAACCACATTATGCGCAACTAAAAGGATTCTACTGAGAAAAGGCATCTCCTTGCAAACCTTCACAGAAGAAATAAAAGGCATCCAACGAGGAATCGATTCTCGATCGGAGTAACAATTATATGCCACTGAAATTGGTACGTCCATCTCCATCTTAACCCTGCATTTGAACAAAGCGCCCGCATTTAACATTCAAACCTCAAAAGCAAGTAGAATGGTTGACCCATCATCACCTGAAGATACCAGAAAAGAAATAGACATCCAATCAACCAGAAAAATGCCCATTTCAAAATGGATTGGGAAAAAAGAAAAAGCCAGAAAGTTGACCTGAATACTACCCAACAAACTCCATTCAATACTAAGTAAATTATCCAGGAGTTGTAAATGACGAATCAATCAAAGTACGCCGAAGCAATTTGCCGCTGACTGAAATGATTTCAGAGAGGAATCCCACTTTAAAGATGGAGTGAGCGAAACACTACAGAAATAATTGATTAACGAACATGGGTACTCAACAACTTCACCGAAGAAGAATAAGGGGGGCACTCACGTGCAGTCCTGCCATTCCATGACAGGAGAGCGAGGTCTAATGCCTGTGGTGGAGAGTGAGCTTCGCCTGGTGGACCCATGAATCGATCGGTTCGTGATGAGGAATGTGCGACCGAAAAGAGACGATCTTGAAATTGAAGAAGATGCGCAGGAATTCCTGAGAAAGAGTGGATTTCTGGGTCTTCTTGTGGGCAAGCGACCGGGATTGCGGGTGGCAGGACTCGATGCGAAAATGGCAGCAGTGGTTGCAGTTGCAGACATGGCGGCTGGCGTCTGTCCAATAACGACCGGAGGATGTAATGGAGGCGACCACCTTTGATTAAAATCACCGAAATCCTCACACACTAGTCATGACTTAAATGAGTTCTCCAGGATTTTTCGCCGTCTTCTGCGAAGGGGACAAGTTCATGCTATGCTCACATGCTTGTTACGTATTGAATGTGGACGGACCAGTTCGTTCATGCTCCTCTATTGCGTGGATTAAATGAATCGAGTTGAATAATATCAAGCTCGAGCTCGACTCAAGATGGATCAATCAAGAATACTGAAATTTGACTTGACTCTGACTAAATCATTGATATCGCGAACTATGAGTTGGCAAAGTTAAGCCTTGCTATGCGAAATTGAAATATTAGGTGATGAGTGGGCAATCATGGTAATTCTTTGGGATGAAATCGAGTGAAGCTACACGTGAGTAGCTCGAGCTCGGCTCTATCATTACTTGAGATCGACTTGCTAAATTTCGAGTTGAGCTCACGCTCAAGCTATTCGAGTATCTTGTTAGGTCAAGCTTGAGCTTGTTTGATATTCAATTTGATAAGCTCGCGAGTTTAATCGAGTCTAATCAAGTCTAATCGAGTTTTCATTGTCTATTTCCAAAATTTTTAACATTTATAAAAATAGACACAATCTACTTAAAATTACATGACATTCAAGCTTATTAAACTCAAGATCGAGTTTTATTTATGAATTAATTGTAATTCAGTCAAGTCAAGTATTTTGATCTTTTAATTGAGATGAGCTTGAAAGGAAAATGGATATACGAGTTGGGTTTCGAGCACTGCATATACAAGTCGTGCCTAGTGTGAACTTTTTACACCCTAGTACCTTTTTCTCATTCAAGTATTAACTTTTTTTTTTGTTAGGGACCGGAATGTTTTTTTTTAATCTAAAAGACGGATAATTTCATTCACTTAATAAAGTTCAAAAAACAACCATAAGTGACATCAAAACATAACAAATCCTGAAGGATGGGAGGGGGGAGGGAGCTTAGTTAGCCAATTTGATTGGAGATAGCCTAGTCTATGTGCCTTAGCTAGCCAATCCGCACAAGAATTTGCTTTGCGAGGAGAGAAGATGATTCTGATATCCTTGAGCCCGTCCAACATCCTTCTACAGTCAGCAATTATATTCGAAATGGGCCACGGGCAGGTGAGCGAATGGGCCTGATATGATAATATCTTGACCATTGATAAATTATCACTAAACAATTCCCATTGCCTATTTGATAAGTCATTGCACAGATCACTTAAAGACTTTGTCCTCTTTTCATCTCTCTTTAGTTTGAGGAAGCACCTTTCCTCTCTCTCCTTTAGTTCAAGGACAAACTATAGACCATGACTCAGAGCAAGGGTTTTCGCTGAGAGCGGGGATTTGGCTCGGATTGTCTTCGTGAAGCCGTCGATCAAGGTACCATGGTTGTCTCTCACTATTCTGGCAACTGCTGCTTCCGATGTGCTCTCCACCCACGACGCATCGACGTGAATTTTCCATGCCCTTCGACTTGATGACGATTCCATATCAGGTGAGTTCGAATTTGTTTCCTTTAAGCAAATACCTGCATCTTCTTGACAAGATGGAAGCTCGACACCTCTGTTCATTGTGAGGCCTTGTCTATTAAGAGGGAGGACATCGGTTTGCAAGCGCGAAAAATTGAAGCATTCCTAGCTTTCCAGATTTGCCAAAGAACCAATGCCACCAAATTTCGATCTTGAATAGGGATTTCACCGGTAAGGACTTCGTGAAACCATTTATCCTGTCTTGTGATATTCTGTGGGTTGATCTTAAGGTTAATCCTTGAATTCGACCAGATCTGATTTGTCCATTTACACATGAGAAATAGGTGTTCTGTGGTTTCTGGGGTATGTTTGCACATAGGGCATATAGGGTCGGGTTGAATCTTGCTCTCTATAAGTTTTCTCTTGTGGGAAGGGCGTTTTGGCATGCGCTCCAAATGAAAAACCGCACGTTTGAAGAAGATTGCAGCTTCCAAATTCTAGACCATAGGTTCTAAGGAGGAAGGTAAGAGGATAATGCTCGTTCTGTGCTGGTATTCTTGTTTTCTGTCTGCAATGTGTTGTATCCGCTTTTGACACTAAAGGACCCATTCTTACTCCCTGTCCAGACCATCTTATCGGTAATAGGGCTAGAACAGAGGGGAACAACAAGTATATCTTGCACAATCTGAGCATCAAAGAGGGATTCCAGCTTTGTATGATCCCAGATTTGGGTAGTTTTATCTATTAATTCCTCGATCATTACAGGGTCATCTCGGTTGGATGGTCCTCCTAGGATGCCAGATGAGAGCCATCGATCCTCCCTGATATTAATGTTTTTGCCATCTCCGACGACCCATCTCACATTCGGTGTAATTGCATCTCTTCCCATAGTTAGGCTTTGCCAGCCCCAAGAAGGACAAGAGCCTTTTTTTGCTTTTTAGAAATCACCGTTTGGAAAGTAAATCCCACGTAAGATTTGACTCCAAAGAGCTGAAGGGGATTGTGATAATCTCCAAGCTTGCTTGCCAAGCATAGCTTTGTTGAAGTTGATAAGATCTTTGAATCTTAATCCACCTTTATCCTTCCTCGTTTTTAATATATCCCAACTCTTCCAATGTATTCCTGATTTTGATTTGTTGCTTTGGTTCCACTAAAAGGAAGCTATCTATTTTTCAACGGCTTTGCAAATGGAAACTGGTATATTAAAGATAGACATAACAAACTGAGGCAAGGCCTGCACCACTGTTTTAATTAGAATCTCCTTTCCCGCCTTTGAGATTAATTTCTCTTTTCATCCCTGAAGTTTCATATCCACTCTTGCAAGAATCCAAGCAAACATGTTCTTCTTCGACTTTCCCCAATTCGACGGAATGCCTAAATACTTCCCAGTTTTCTCAATGATAGGTACTCTCAAAGCATGAGACATATTTTCCTTCAGATTCAACGGGCAATCAACGTTGAAATATACACCTGATTTGTTGAGGTTGATTGCCTGGCCTAAGGCAAAGCAATACTGATTAAGAATATTTGCCAAATTCTGGCATTCCCTAATAGTCCCATCAAGAAAGAAGATGGCATCGTTAGCAAACAACAAGTGAGGTAAAATGGGGCAGTGTTTGTTCAACTTAATCCCTTTTAGACTACCTTTTTCGATTGCTTGTTTCAATAGATACGAAAGAACATTTGCCATAATGATAAACAGGTACGGGGACCCCTTGCCTTATTCCGCGAGATGGTTGGAAAAAGGGAAGTGGTTCCCCATTCACTTTCACACTAAAGGTCACAGTTGAAATGCATTGTCTTACCAAGGATACCCATTCTGTACAGAACCCCATTTTTGCCATACAAGCGCACAAGAAATCCCACTCCACCCAGTCATAAGCTTTATGCATATCCAATTTCAATCAAGCCTGAAACTTTTTTGTTCTCTTCCGGACTCTCAATTGATGAATAACTTCCTAAACCACAAAGATATTATCCTGTATTTGTCCACCCCCAATGAAAGCACTTTTTTCTCGAGTAATAATATCAAGGAGCCAAGGCTTTAAGCGATTTGTCATAACCTTAAATATGATCTTATAATTGAAATTGCAAAAACTTATCAGCCTATATTAGGAGATGCTTTCCGGATTAGACACTTTCGAGATGAGAGAGATAAGAGTTCTATTCTAGGCGGGGTCAAAAGTACTTGTGACAAAGAAATTTCTAACCATAGTCCATATATCGTGCTGCAATATTTCCCAATGATGATGATAAAAGAGCCCATAAAAGCCATATGGGCCAGGTGCCTTAGATGCTCCCATTTGAAAAACTGCATGCTTGACTTCCTCAAAGGTAACCGGAGCCGTCAAGGATTGGTTCATATCATTCCCAACTAATTTTGGGCATACATCAATGATAGGTTAGAAACTCTTGGGGCCTACTGATTCATAAAGGGAGTAATAGAATTGAGAAATATGATCTTTTAGCTCTCCTAGATTCCTACACCAATTATGATCATCTGTTCTCAACAAGGAAATTCTGTATTGTTGCCTTCTTTGGATCGTTTAGGCATGAAAGAATTTAGTGTTTTTATCTCCCCTTTAAGCCAGTCAATTTGGGACCTCATGCGCCAATACATTTCTTCCTGTCTCCATAACTTCTCTATTTGTTCCACCAAAAGCCAAGAAGTCCCAATATTTCCAAAGCTTTCTTTGCTGTTGGTGTGTGAAGTGAGTTCCCTGCGGAGATGATCAATCTGTTTTGAGGCATTTGAATGTTTACCTTTACTCCACTTAATCAACGCATCAGACATTTCTTTTGTTTTAAGGGCCAAATTCATCCCAGAACAAAGTTGATTATTCCAAACTTTCTTTACTAGCTCACTATACTCTAGGTCCTCAAGCCAAAATGCTTCAAATTTGAATTCTTTTTTCCTCTTTGGCCACGGTGGGGCTGTTGAAAGAAGGATAGGGCTGTGATCTGAACTGATGGCAAGTAAGGCATAGGCCTCCGCTTGAGGAAATAGGACTCTCCACTCAATATTGCATAGCACTCTATTAAGTCTTTTCTTCACTTTAATGAATATTGTATTATTGGGAGAAAGTGGGAAGGAGAGAGGCCGAGAGCTACAGGTTTGTTGCATTTCAGGAACTCTTAAACGATTGTTCTCTTATGGACATTGAAAGTAAAGGTTGTGCCTTTACCTGGAACGTTTTATTTATAAGCCATCTAATGTGCAAATTTATCTGCATTTTACTTATCTGTTAACTTTTACTTTAAGAATTTGTTAACTTGACTTTGAATCAAATTAAAGTTGCTTGGGTATAAAACCACATCATGCTATAGCTATTTTCACGCAATTAGAAAACTCAACTTTATTGATAGGTAAGTTAAGCCTTTTTTTTTTCTCAATTAAAATGTGGGCGGACTAGACACACTATAAGTACTGTTATCAAATTAATAGAAAAATGATGTCGCTATTATGGACTATTTCATTAGAAAAATAAGTTCTTAAGTTGAAAATTTTTTACACCCAAAAAATGACCAACTTTTGGTTATTATCAACAAGTGATACATTTAATTGATGAGAGCAGAGTTTTGTCATTTATAAATATAATTACTGATAAATAGAAGGAAATCGACAACTTGCCAGTAAAATCATTGACATCACAACGTGAAACTATCGACAAGAGTCTTGAAGGATCTTGACAAAGTTATCATATCGATGGCAAGCAATCGACATGAAGATAACTGTTGGTTGACTATGCCATATCCATTTGTGAAGTAACTTCCAGTAATCATAGAAATGGAGTTATTTGTTGTTTCAAATTTAGTACCGCGATGTGTAACTATCGTTTGTAAGGAACCTTACGCCGTTTCAAATTTATTAACATTAAAATGTTCCCTTATGCGTAAAAAAAAAGGGTCATACAAGTATAAGATTTGGTGTGTGTTGCCCAATGAGGCACCATGGCCAGGGCTCATTAGGCCATCTTCGGACAAAAAACTTGTTACTTTATTTAGTTATTTGTCCCAATCAAGAGGCTAATGTTGATGATTGCATGGAACGATTTGATGAAGTTGTGTTTTGAGACAAGCTATCAAGAGTTATAATCAAACACAATTACACCTACTCTTTTGTAGAGCATGATGCCACTAAAGAGTTGCTTAGATACCTCAATCCCAATGTGAAGCGCATATCAAGGAATACAACAAAAAGTGATGTGGTAAAAGTTTATGAGAAAAAGAAGGGAAATTTGAAATCCAATGTAGTGTCACTTTTGAGCTGTATATGTTTGGCTTTTGATTTATGGACTTCTATCACAACCAATCATTATATGACTGTCATTATCCATTACATTGATGAGGATTAGAAATTGAATGCAAAATTCTTATATTTCTCCTATGTGTCACTTCCATATAGCGGCGTCATTCTATTAGAAAAATTGCAAACTCTCTTGAGGGAGTGGAACAGCAAGAGGAAGATTTTCAGTATTACGTTAGAATGCATCATACAATAAAATACACATTCTATGAGATTCTCTTTGTTATGTGATGGGCATTTTTTCATGTGCATTGTGGTGCCCATATTTTAAATCTCATTGTACATGAAGGTTGAAGGTGATTGATGGATCATCACAAAACATTAGAGAAGCTATCAAATTTGTAAGAGCTACACAAGGAGAGTAAAATTTATTAAATGTATATAGCAGTCATGCTTAAAGACCGAAGATGTGGCTACTAGATGGAACTCCACATACATAGTGCTTGAAGATACCATCCTCTATTAATGTGGTCCCATTTGAAGTTAATTAATTGTGACTTTCTCACATGTCTATCACTTGAGGATTGGTTCAGAGTTCTAAAAATTGCATTCTTATTACAACATTTTTATGATATTTCTACAAACTTTTTTGGAGTTAGATATGCCATGGCGAACTTGTGTTTCTATGGCGTATGGTAGATTTAGTTTCATGTCATGAAGGCACAGTGAAGATGAAGTTATTAGCTCTACGGCTACAACAATGCTGAAGAAATGTGAAAAATATTGAAAGTACTGTAGTGTTGTCTTATCTTTTGTTGTCATGTTAGATCCTCACTATAAGCCACACTTTGAGTTTTGTTATTCAAAGTTGAATGTGGATGATGATCACGTGGAATTTGTACCGATCACTCAGAATTTGTTCTGATCATTCGAGAAAAGCTCTATGTGCTTTTTGATGAATAGGTGATCTCTATGTCGAGAGATGATTGCTTTACATCTTCAACTACACGAGTAACATTTCGGTTGAGGACAACATTGATAACGTTGGAGACAATATTAACGGGTAAAATGTATTTGAGAGTGAACATTTTGGTTCTTAATTTGCCCACGTGGATCAAAACTCATCTCTCCTTCTTTTAATCTCTCTCTCTCTCTCCTTGCATCCTAGGAAGGAGAAAGAAGAATCTCAGTTCAGACCTCACAACAGTAATCAAGGTCGGTCCTACGCAAACTTTAGAATCCGAAACCAGCTTACCAAACCTTTCTTCTTTTTCGTCTTCATCTTCTTCAAGAAACCCAAGACCGTCATCGACAACCTCGGCACTTACATTGCTGACACCACCCTCACCAGCAATAACATCCAACACAATCATCCCATCTTCATGCAAAGCCTGAACATTGCAAATCCAGTGCAGGTTCGTCCACCCACAATTTTTATTGATGCCATAACCATTTTAAATCACTCATACATACAGTCTTGCCTCTTATTGGCCCATCCTGTAATCATTAATTCCTTATAACAAAAAGGATATGCATTATTATCCATACTCTAAGCTAAAATCAAATAAGGGCTCAGAGTACTAAGTGGATCAACCCACTTTAACCCCTATAGATCCACTTACCTTGGATGAAAATCTTTGAGTGAACATAAAGCTTAATCCACCTTAAGATCAAGCGACACAAACACTAGTTAAGCAAGTCAAACATTTCATATACCAATATTGATGGGACCGAAACTTTACGGGAGAAAATGAACATTGTTTGGTTAGATAGACCAAATTAACTTGAACCTATTGATCTTACCTCTCATGTATCTAAAATTCAAGGGATTTGGAGTAGGTTTAAGTGGTTAATCTCCAAGTTTTGGTAGAGAAGAAAACGAACAAGAGATGAGCTACGTGAGATAGATGATGAGTAGTAGTGGAGAGAGAGCATGATTGGCTAAGTAGGTGCATGAATGAAAATTCTTACATTTGCAAGCTTATCAAGATCATTAATTGGCTAAATTTAGAAAATGATGTCATGCATGATGGAATTGCGCAAATGGTTGAAAATGAAGGCGATAGTGACAAGTTAAATGAGTGATAGGTGGCTATCTTTAGTTGGCAAAGCTTGTAGTTTTAAGAAAGGAGAAAAGGAATGTGATTGAAACATGTGATAAATGTCAATGACCATTTGAGAAAATACAAGACTCATATATAAATGATTTCACATATGTGTCCCCTAAAAGCATTTTGGGCAATTTTTTATGGTATGATCATAATATTCCGTTAATCTAGTGGTACTTTTGTAATTATAATGAAATGCTCATGAAATTTACGTAATCCAATGTGCGCTAGATCTAATGTCTAAATGATAAAAACACTAAGTATGCCTTGTGGGTCGCCGGCCACAATGGGAAGAAAAAAAAAAAAGAAAAAAAGGAAAAAGAAAAGTCAAATAAATAGAAAATATATTATTAAAATGTATCCATGTCAGCGTTGGCATGCTAAATGGATTGAATTGGCATAAATGCAAAAGGTTCATGACTCAATTGATAAAAAAAAATGGTTTATAACTGAATTGGTACAATTACAATAAATTTAAAACTTTTTTTTGGTAATTTTTCCATTTTTATGGTTATGTACGATGATCAACTTATCATGTGGCCATTATAAAAAGGTCTGTTGAGCTCATCATCTCCACTATACTTAGATGGTAATTATATGTTGTTTTTGTCCTCCATTTAGTTTCCAATTTG
This sequence comes from Metrosideros polymorpha var. glaberrima, assembly GCA_001662345.2. Taxonomy (NCBI): domain Eukaryota; kingdom Viridiplantae; phylum Streptophyta; class Magnoliopsida; order Myrtales; family Myrtaceae; genus Metrosideros; species Metrosideros polymorpha. The sequence goes on along the minus strand of BCNH02000008.1, from coordinate 5,827,525 downwards.
CAGAAAAATCACACATTGCTCAATCTCTATAATCATCATCAAAACGGTGCTGCCAAAAGTTGTTAGGCTTCGCAAAGATGGATTCGTTTTCTTGGCTATAGTCACCCTCACCTTCCTTTTTATCTCTTGTATTTGAAGATGTTAGAACTAAGCCTCCATTATGGAGATAATAATGTGATTAACTAGAAGTGAACTAGATGTTCCATGGCCCAAAAAGACAAAATTGCCTCTTCACGGGGCGTTTTTCACAAGCAAATTCTCAAATTTTTTATTTTCGTTTTTCTTTTGAAAACGAAAATAAACTTGCAAATGTGTTTGGTAGCCTCTTGAAATATGAAAATTTGTAAACAAGAAAAACGATCACATTCACTTTAAAGTTGGCATTATGAAAATACCAATTAGATGTTTTCAGTGTTTTCTTCCCATAAGCTTATGAAAAGCTTCAAATAGATTCTCAAGAGCTGGAACGAATGTATGCATAACAAGATTGTTGAGGGACTAAATTGTTGGGGTGTGGTTTATAGTCTCCATCAACAGAGAAGTATTGGGGATCCGCCCCCAGGTGAGCGGGTAGAGGTCTAGAGGAACTGCCTCGGCAAGGGTCGCAAGGATAGAGCCCTCGAGCCACAAGAGGACTTTTATGATTTAAGCCTATGTTTTATTGGTAGTTTGAGCTTGAACTCATGAATAACTGCTGCTTATATATACTCTCTTTTTCTTGTAATTGAGATGTTCAATGTGCTAATTATAGTGGAATCATCGCTGGATGTAACCTTAATTTAAGGGTGAATTAAGATAAAATCTTGTGTGTGTGTGTGTGTCTCTCTCTCTCTCTCTTGACTTTTACTTTTTATTTCGTGTGATTGCGTGACCGATTCCTAACACAAATGTGGAGTTGATAAGTAAACAATTTATTTAATAAAATGATAAGTGTACTGAAAGTCCTTAAACTTATTAAGAAAAGTGCAATTGAGTCGTAAAATTTATCAATAAAGTGGACTCAAGTCCTAAAACTTGTCAAATTAGCTCAATCAAGTCCTTTTGTTAATTACGTCCAATTAGGCTAATAAGAAATGCTGACGTGTCTAATTTTATTATTTTCTTAAGACACATGGCATCCACCAGCACCACACTAGAAAAATTTTTCTAAAACAATTAGAGTTATCTTGCTAGAATATGTCATCTTGCGCATTTAGATAACATGTTCTCTTACTAGAATATGTCATCTTTTGTTGACAACAATAATTAGAGTTAATACCACCAAAACTCTCAAACTAGTGCAATCATGTCATATTTACTCTAAACAAATTCTCACGTCACAAAAAATTATGGATTTTAACAATTTTTCAAAACTTAAAGGAGTTTCTAAGCAAAATTAGCATATTTTAGCATATGGTGACTTGAGATTTTACGTGACACGAAAATTAGTCTAAGGGTAAATATAGTATTGTCGTACTAGTTTGAAATTTTTTGCGATACGAAAATCAATTTGGAGTAATTGTGACGCGATGCATCGACTTGAGATTTTTAAAGTATTAGCCCGAACAAGAATTAGTATTTCCAATCCATCGCAGTACAATTTTGGCATTCGAAGTGATAGCGGCATCCAAGAAACTTTTGATGAGTTTGTTCCGTCTCTTGGTGGTTCAACTAATGCTGATCGTTTAGGATTTCTATCTCATGAGAGATGATTCACGTGGTAATGCCATGCTCGTATTGATGATGTGACATTGGATGACCGAATTGTACATACTGAGTTTTGATTCGTTTGAATTAATTTATATTAAAAAAGAAAGAAAGAAGACAGAACCTAGAAAGCATAATAAATTCAAGGACGAAGATTTCAATGCCACTAAACTAATTCGAGAACCACGCAAATATCCACATTTTCTTTATCTACCGTTCAAAAAACCCTAATTCGGAGATGAAGCAACGAATGATCCAGATATCTTGGATTCAAATCTTCAGAGTGCATTTTTTGAAATTAAATTGATTTCGTGTCATGATGATACTTATATTAAAAATAATAGATATAAATGTACTGAAAATTTTAAAATTTATCATGAAAATGTAATTTAATCCTAAAATTTTTTAAAATTACAATTAAGTCTTAAAATTTGTCAAACCGATCCAATCAAGTTCTTTTGTTGATTATAATATTTGAAAATTTTAAAATTCAATTGTGTTTTCCTAACAATTTTTAGGATTTAATTGTATATTTTAAAAGTTTTAGAACTTGAAATGTTTAGATTCAACTGTACTTTTTAAAAGTTTTACGACTCAATTACACTTAAAACTTTAAACTCAAATATCCCAAAATAATAAAACAGAAGCACGCAAGTCGAATTCGACTTCGAATTTGTCAATTTTTTTTATGACCTCCAATTATTTTTTAGCACCAGATGCCAAACTTGGAGGGGGTAATCAACTTTGGATTGGAGCTCAACCTTTCGTCGTTTCTCTCTTTATCCCTTTCAAAAAAGCTTTCTGTCGTCGCTCACCGTGAAAACGAGGCCCCGACCCTCGCCACCGCCCCCCTCCTCCTCCTTTGCTTGACCACTTAAAACTCCAAACGATTCTCCAAAGATCAACACCAGACAGTCACAACTACCATTCCCCTCGCTAAATCCCCACACTCCCTCGCGTTCCACTGCATAAAACCCCACCCCCATCAATGCGCACCCACATTCAATTCCCTCTTCTCTGGCACATTCCGTCGAGCGCCTCGTGGGCATGGGACTGGACGTGGCCTGGTACGACTTCGTCTGCTTCGGCATTGTGGGGGTTGCGGTCGTCGGGTCCCTGTGGCTGATCTGGTGGAAAGATGGCTGTCGCCGGCGCGACGGCAACAGCTTGTACGAGAGCTTGCTGGTGGGCCGGCCCGAGAGCAATGGGTCGATGCAGGGGTCGGTCGTCCCGAAGAGCCACGTGGGCTCGTCGCAGCTCTGGACCAGCTGCTGGCGAGGGGTTCACCCGGGCTGGCTCTTGGGGACGCGGCTCTGCTCGTTCCTGATCCTGGCCGGGTTCATGTACCAGGATATCGACGACTGGGGCGTGAGCGTGTACATCTATTACACCGAGTAAGTCCTCCTCCTCCTCCTCCTCCTCCTTGACGACGAGGACCGCGTCGTAATGATATCGGTAATGCTAATTTAGCTGATTTAGTCGCTTCAGTATGGGCAAATGAACGCAAAATCGTATCTTTAGTGAGTTTTGATCACAAACAGAGCAAGAATTTTCAGTTGCTCGGTGAATGCAGATTCAGATTTTCAGTTTCAGCTCAGCGAAGTTTAACTTGATTACGTCGCCGTGGAGGATATGCCAAGAGCGGTAGCTAGTTGCCAAGTGGACGGTCATGATCAATGTAGTTGGCCGTGCGCAGGCCACGTGTACCCTTGAGCAGAATTGGTTGTATTTGTCATTCTCAGTGGAGTTTAGAACTATACGACATAAATTTAGTAGATTAGAGGCCACTATGGCGGCTGGTTGGTGGATTTTCTTTTTGGCTTTGCCAAGTATTAGCATTATGGTGTAGCCCATCAGCATGTCCTGGATCTTATGAGCTTGCAATTGGCTGGTGTGATTCTTGGGCCTAGTGAGTTCTTAGGGGACCAGTTTGATCGAGAAAGTTCAAGAAAATATACAGAAAAATTTATTGGCAGGAAGTTGACGTTGCTTGGCTCCATTGCTGCTTGACATTCTTGCGAGGACGGGCCTCTCGCATTCTATTTCTATGCTCAGCAAATGGAATTTCTCCTTTCAGTCATGTACCTTCTCTGGTAGTGAAATGGAGCTTGCTGATATGTGAAAAATGTAAGAGTCACTCCATATTTAACACGGTATTAGGATGGGCTAAGGGGTTATTCTGCTCATGCTTGGACTTTGTTGTCGTGTCAGCTTGAAGTTGCCATTCAATTAGTAAAGACCATTTAGCTGCAAACTTAAATGTAATGGAATATTTCAAGATTGAGTAATATGGATCTCAGACTGGCTATAATGGCCAAATTCTTATTTTTCTTTTTCACTTTAAAAGTTTCTAATTGAAAGTTTCCATTACCAAAGCATCGTCACAATGTTTGCTCATTGATTTTCTATGACTCTGGCTTCAACCTTTTCAGGTGGACCTTCTCTCTAGTGATGATCTATTTTGCGGTAAGTTGAGTATCATCAATTTTTTTCTATGTTTTAGTATATCAGATTAGTGATTTGTGCAATAAATGTGTTATATCCTCCTGATCCTGCTACTTTAAGACAGTCCATTGCGAAGTGCATACTTATCCACTTTAGAGTATCTTACATCTAACAAGCGAAAATGACATTTTTGCAATAGGTAGGGTCTGTTGTGTCGGGATATGGATGCTGGTTGTATCACATGCCATCTCCTTCTGCAAATGGAACTAGGGATGAGTTCAAGAGGGATTTGGAAGAAAGTAGAACAACCACTTCTAACTCGAATAGAGACCAAGAAATTAGGGGCTCCAAGTTGAGAAGCCGTTACACTGAAGAAGAGGTCCTGCAAAGAGCAGGATTTTGGGGATATCTTATGCAAGCTTTATATCAGGTGGGACCATCTAAATCAACTTCATCAAACAGATATTTGATGCTTGTTTTGGTGACCTTCTTTTGTCAGTTTTCTTGGGCTATCTTGTTTTGTTCTGAGTTAAATTGGTCAATCATTTGTCCTTCTGAATTTGTTCGTCTTTGCCACGACCTATGTGTCTTAGCCATTTAATTTGTGGTAATTTCCCTGACTCATACCACCTTTGTCGACGAGAAAATTTCGAGATTGATGATATCATGCCTTCTGCTTTTCTTGCGGCTTAAACCGATGTTACCCAGTGTGGTAGGCTGGTAGCAAATGATTCTTCAGGCCCTTTATTTTGATTTATGTGACTTAGAGTTGCATCATAAACTGATACTGATTTTCCTTGAAATTCAGACTTGTGCAGGTGCTGTGGTTATGACAGATGTTGTCTTTTGGTGCGTGATAGTCCCATTCATGTCTACAGAACGTCTTGGCCTGAATGTGGTGAGTGTCTTCTTCATGTACACTCTGCCTGAAGATAAAGGAATGAGAAATCAAGTTATTTCATTTGCATCTCGCAAGTTTTCCGCACTGCAGTTCCTTCTAACTCCTTTGGGGCGATGCCTTTATGTGTTTAAGTACAAGGCGCTCATATTGTGTTTTGGATGTTCTGCTGGTTTCAAAAACTTTTGTTTGCCTGCCTTTTAACTTATACATCGCAAGTTTAGTCCATGACCAAGAAACACTGCAATTTGTTGTAGTTGCAAATTGGGTGATGTTGATATCTCCACAGTAAGTGGGATGCATGCCCAATACGATTGTTTGTTTGGTTCCCGCGCACTAATCTGCAGAGCATTCTGCACCTCATCAGCTGATTATTCTTTTTAGGGCTGGCTCTTAACTGAACTTTGTGGCAGGATGACAATATCTCTTCTAACATATGCAATCTCTTCTTGGCAGGTGATGGGGTGCATGCACACTCTGAATGCCTTCCTACTCCTAGTTGATACTGCACTCAACAGTCTGGTAAGTATTGCATACCAGAAGCATATCCATGAAATATCTTAGCATATTGTACACTCTGGAGCAGCTTCTTTCCTCTTTCGCCATCTTTATAATCCTTTTTTGCATCTAACGTTCCAGCCATTCCCATGGTTCCGGTTCGCATACTTCACGCTCTGGAGCTGTATCTACGTCATTTTTCAATGGGTCATCCATGCCTGTGGTTTTTCATGGTAAAGAAGTTCTCGACAGCTTCTTCCTTGCTTCTCTCCATTGACTTTGATTTTTTTTTTCCCTTGTCTTTTGGTTCAAATTTCCATAAACCTCTATTTGGAGATGATTTTCTAACATTAATTGAGCCTCTCCAGGTGGCCATATCCTTTTCTTGTTCTATCGACACCGTGGGCTGCTCTGTGGTACATTTATTTTCTACCTACTCTGTCGCTTTTTTGCTTTTCCTCGAATGGATCAATCGATGTGTTCTCACTAATTCTGTTTATATCTGTAGGTATTTTGTCCTCGCAGTGCTTCACATTCCTTGCTACAGCGTATACGCTCTGATCGTAAAGGCGAAATATACTTTACTTCCCAGATTGTGTCCCCATAGCTTTGTGAGGTCATGTTAGCTTCATTCTTTGCATTGCGGCTATTTCTTCGTCGAAAGATGTATCTCTTTTTTTTTTTTTATAGTTCCTACTCTTTTAGTTTCTTTGTTTTCGGCTCAATTGTCTTACATGCTACGAAACTTCATACGCGCGAGGAGGGTCGAGTCTTGAATCCTTTTCCTCCTGATTTGTGATTCGCACTCCTGGGGGACAGTTTAGAGTTGATCAAGTGCTCTCAAACTTACATTGTATCAGTGAAACTAGTGTCTAACTATCGTTTTATTTTCTAAATAACAAAATCAGTTCAATTACTTTCTTATAATTCGCGTTTGTCTCTTGTCGAATACTTTCAACCTCATAATCCCATAGCCTGTTGACAGCTGCCTCGTTGCTTTCTTGCTTTGGGGAGCTTCGAACATTGTGGGTGCGCGTGCCTGTGAGAGAGAGAGAGGCAGCAAAAATCGTACTTCGATTTGGATTATTGAATTAATTTAGAGAAGGCGACATTAAGGTAGAAGTCAAGATGATTACTTCGAAAGAATGAACAGATCGAGAATGCATATCCAGCATTGTATTGTTGTGAACAATGACCACAAGTACAACAGAATAGAACCAATTAGGACAATCCATCCAACAGGACAATCAAACACAAGTAATCACTGTAAGAAACAGCGAAGAAACATTCCAAAGGAGTCCCTTTAAGTACCCAAACATTCTGAGTTTCTGAGCAACAGTTGAAGAGAGAGCAAGAGAGAAGAACAGATACAGAGTTTATGGCCACTTCACAGAGGATTGTTACTCTCATGTTTGCGCTCCTTTAGATTGGCAACATCGCAAGAGGCGCTCCCGACACATCAAGCTGGCGATCCTTTCGTCTATAGCTTAGGATACACCCAACCACCCAGGATACGATTAGTACACAAGATCTCCTTATCCAGAAGCGGTTGTCTATGGCCATGCAGCTTGCAATCCAGCGCTTTCCTATCCCGACTGCGCCACATGCATTAGTTATGTGAAAGTGCATTTGCTTAATAATTGTCCTAGCAGTGTCGGGGCGAATTTAGTCCTCCACGATTGCAGAATGAGGTACGAATGCTACTCGTTCACTGACTGATCGAACAGCGGCTCGTAGCAGGCTAATGGAGTCTTCATTTTCTTTGTGCTAAAGCAGATTGTTTTTTTTTTTTGGTAAAATAAAGCAGATTGTTTTGCTCCACCAATAACGAAAGTCTAGTGTTGCTACGTGAGAATTATGATGGGAAAGTTGGCAACATCCTCAATCATTGTAGCTTGAATTACATCTTAGAGTTTGATTATGATCGGTTTGCTTTTTGTAATTTGGTGAAGGCGTGACCTTACAATTCCTTCTTCTTATGTTCTGTTTACAATGTCGAAAAAATATTCCATCAGCTTTGCTATCAAGACACGAGGACATGTCTGCTTTACTTCTTATTGTTATTACTACCACGTCAACGTGCACCAAAATGTGCGCGTGCACGCGCGCGCGAGTGAGAGAGAGAGAGAGAGGCAGGTAAATAAGATAAGGCAACCCGAAGGTAGACATAAATGGTAAATGCCACGACGCAGATGCAAAATAACTAATGCAGAACGCAAATTGCTTTGAATTCTTGCCCGTTTGCAAGGTGCAGATAGTTTCTGTCAATTGCAATGGCTCTGGAAAGTTCTTTAACAAATCGATGAGGCAAGTCCTGCATTGGAGTGTTGGTAAACAATGGCCAACAAGTAGGTAGAGAACAAAAGAATACAACACAAAAGGAAGATCCATCCAACAAGATAAACACTAGAATCGGACAACCAATCACCGTTCAAGTAGCGAAGAGATATAGGAAACCAATCCCTTCAAATACCCACACAAACTTGAATTTCATAGAAACAGTTGAAGAGAGGAAGAGAAGAATAACAAGAGAGAGCTATGGCAACTTCACAGCGCATTCTAGGTTTCCTACTTGTGCTCCTTTGCATTTGCAATGCCGCGAGGGGGCGATCCGGACACAAGCGAAAGGTTCAGAGCCTGTAATCTAGCGACTTACCAAGGCGACGACCCTTTCGCTTATAGTTTAGCACATGTGTTGTCGGATTTAGAGACCGTGACACGCAACCATCCTGGCTTCAATTATTACACCATGTCTCCTTATCTGGAAGCGGTCACCTACGGCCACGCCACTTGCAATCCATAACTTTCCTCTCCCGATTACGTCACGTGCGTCAGTTATGTGAAAGCAAAGTTGCTCGATATTTGCCCTAACAGAATTGGGGCGCAACTGCTTCTCAAGGATTGCAGCATGAGGTACGAGCAATACCCATTTATCGACTAATGAATCGGCTGATCGTCGAGACGCAATTCTATCTCCACGCGTTGCGCTCGGTTCTTTATTTATTACGACAAAGCAAACTGTTTGCTCTATCAATAACCAATAACGAGAATGCATTGCGGTCGGAGTGTTTGTGCTCCTGAGTCCTGACCAAGTAGCTCATGTTAGAACATGACAGGAGCATTATCGCTGGTCAGTTTCATCGTAGAATAGATTGTCATTGGTTGAATTTTTTGTAATGGATGCATTGCGTCACCTTACATCACCCTCTTTAGAGATGAAATTACTCTTTAGCAGCAACGATTCATTCGTGTTGTGTTCTGTTCTCCGTTCTAGCTGAATCCAAATCCATCAGCTTGCCGTCAAGCCATTTTGCACTTGTTTGGTTGGCTTAGGGATCTTAGAAAGCCCATATATCTGCAGCAATCACATCAAATTGCAATACACTCGTCTTGATTCCGAAACGAACGATTCTTGATACTCCATCAAGTGGGGTTTTATGATGTTTTATACACGATTACAACAAAATTTTCGTCAAGGTAGCACAACATTTATCACAACGCATAATCGACTATCGGCAACTTTAGGCAGTTGGACGATACTCGTTCGACAAATGTCAATGGTTGGATGAACGAAACGTATGGTACAATGGTGTACCTCGGAAAATTCCCTGAAAACTACCCTCCTACACTAAAATGTAGGTGACACAACCCGTGCAACCACAAGGGAGCCGCAACCTAAACTATATCTGATCATTTCTCAAGTGGCAAAGAGGCATCTTTACAGGTCTACAAGCTCTTGTATTCTGGATGGGAGGCTTACCGAAGATTGGACCACATCTTAAGTCAAGAAAAGCATTTAGATCCTTGAGTAAGATGAATTATACATTTGGACTTTCTATTCAGCCTTCTTGGAAATCTAACAACACGTATATGTCGATTGATTCACATCCTAATACTACAATTTTGCTCAGTTGCTGTAGCTAGGTGTGTCAGAACCGAACCGAAAAACCAAATTGAAATTTCGTGCATTTTTTGTTCAATTAGGATAATAGAAAAATGACCATTCTTTTTTCCTAGTTCAGGTTATTTCGAAATTAGGATAATAGAAAAATGACCATTCTTTTTTCCTGGTTCAGGTTATTTCGATGAACCGAACCGAACCGAAGTTCTCCACAAAAACTGAACACCCAATTTAAAATCTCTCTTCACGCCCCTTTCAAAATCGCCATAACCCTAATCTTCGTCCCTCTTCTCTATTCCGAAAACCAAAAATCCAAACCAAACCAATCCCATCCGAACCGAAATTTGGGTTTGGGTCACGATTCGGTTTGGTTTGGTTCAACTGTCACCCTATCGGTTTGGGTTTTCAACTGTAGCTGAAGATTCTGCTGGTGATGGTCTCTTACAGCTAATTCATAATAGCTAATCAACGATGATTTCTAAAACCAGAGTCCAGAGCAGATTCATACATGAGAGATGCCTACAGCAAAGAAGGGTTGAATCCTATTATCGAACAACAAAGACAGCTACATCTAAAATGAAGCAACTTTAATGAACTATACCAGCTGATTGCCTCATGATCACCAAGAGATATCGAAGAGGAGATCATAAACTATTGCTATGATCCATCGCTGGACTGGAGAAACAGAGACAAACGCATACACATGCACTGACACCTAGTGCTCATAGTTCAGAGCTTGTCCAGATATACTCATGCAGTATCAATCTAATTAATTTGGGAATCGAATTGCCCCTCGAGGCCACGAATTCCACAATAAAGGGCGAGTGATCGAGCACCATATAGGCAATAACAGAGAGCGAAGAGCTCCAAATTGATCACATCGAAAACCCGGTACTACCGCCTCAGAAGTCTGGATTTCGAATGTATCCTTACTCATGCTCCACCGGCCAACGGAAGACGATAATTGCAGAAGGCAACCACGGCAATGATCAGAAGCACAATCACTCATTAAGGCATCAGAACCGAATTCCAAACGAGAGAACCGAGTCAAGCTAGAGTAAAATGGCTTACGAGTGTCATTCAAAAAGCTAACTTTGAGCTCCAAAATCCACACTTGAATCCCACAATCAACATCCAAAGGCAACACAAACTAAAACCAGTAAAAAATTACCACTACAGAGTCCATATTTTAAACCGTCTACCTCTATATCTCAATCGCCGCCAGCCTTCTGGTAAACATAGGTGAGGCCGCACTTACCGCAGTAGTGGCGGTCGAAGTGGTTGGCCATGAAGGTCCCGGCGCCGCACTCGGCGTTTGGGCACTCCTTCCGGAGGCGCTGGACCTTCCCGGAGTCGTCCACCTTGTAGAACTGGAGGACGGCGAGCTTGACCTTCTTCTTCTTGTGCTTGATCTTCTTGGGCTTGGTGTACGTCTTCTTCTTGCGCTTCTTGGCGCCGCCGCGGAGGCGAAGGACGAGGTGGAGGGTCGACTCCTTCTGGATGTTGTAGTCGGCGAGGGTGCGGCCGTCCTCGAGCTGCTTGCCGGCGAAGATGAGGCGCTGCTGGTCCGGAGGGATGCCCTCTTTATCCTGGATCTTGGCCTTGACGTTGTCGATGGTGTCGGAGGACTCCACCTCAAGGGTGATGGTCTTCCCCGTTAGGGTTTTCACGAAGATCTGCATCTTCACAGGCGATGCGGACCCGGAGAGAGATGGTGATGCTCTGTGGGGGGAGATCGGCTAGGGTTTGGGTTTTCGCGGTGCCGGGATGGAGGTGGACGAGGAAAGATGCATATTTTTAGGGTTTTGAGAAACGTGGGCTTGGGCCTTGGGCACGTGGAGTTACGTTTCTGCCCCCGGGGGCTCGTAGGGATATCAATTTTATATCTCCAAAGCATATCGACATATATCCCTAAAAAGGTAAAATTTCCTATGGCTATGTAATCAGTAAAGTTCTTACGGGAACCCTTAACCATCCACCAGTGACCGACCTTAATGAACAAACGATTACCAATTCATGACTGATTTCAGTTACTTATTTTCATATGCTTAGTAACATTTGATCGTAAAAGTTGCATGAGATTATGTGAAGAACCCTATGCTTTCAATATGTGATCTAACAATGGACATTGCTCTATAGATATAGGATGGCTAATGAGTGTCGTAGACATATCCACGTATTTCACACGACAACATCGCCTGGAAGCCCGAGAACTTCGATGTCTCTACCTCATCTCCAAAGATTAGGGCCATCACCCGGGCTTCGATCACAAACCCTTCGCCTGAAATTAACGATCGCTTCGAAAGCTAGCCTGGTTGCAATTCGAAGATAGCTCTGTGAATGCAATTGCTTTTGAAATTCATGAGCAAACCCTGGAGTTGTATTTGTTTCCAGGAATGGCCACAGGCAGACAAAACAACAGAGCCAATAAGAGGACCCATCCAATAGGATAAGCAGCAGAATCAGGCAACATTCATCGTTGAAATATAGCGCGGGAGAACAGATAACCAACCTCTGCAACTGAGTTACATAGACAGTTGAAGAGAGAGTGAAGGAGACCAAACGACTAGAGAACGCTACTGCAACTTCACGACGAATTTTAGGTTTCATGGTGGCGCTCCTTCGGATTTGCAAGGGTCGAAAGAGGCGATCCCAACCCTATCGAAAAGTTCAGCGCCTGTAACCTGGCTTCTAACCAAGGCGTCGTATTAGAGACCGAGACACACCCGGCTTTGATTACTACAGCACATCCCCTTAACCAGAAGCAGTTGCCTACCGCTGCGTGGTTTGCAATCCAGCAGTTTCCTCTGCCGAACGATCCATTATGTGAAAGTGCATATTCTCAGAATTTGCCAGAATGGTATCAGGTAGTGCTTGATTCCCGAAGTTTGCAAAATGCGGTATGAGCAATTCCAATTTACCAATTGATCAATCGGCTGCTCCTCAAGAAGCAAATTGATCTCGGCTACTCATTTCTTAATGTCTCACAATAGAGTAAATGGGTTGTTTCATCAACCATCCACATCCATTGTAGTCCGAGTGCTTATGCTCCTTAGTGCTGACCAACAAGTACACCTTATGCGAGTACCTGACAGGAACATTAAAATCATATTCATCATTGGACCTCACTTCGACAGAGCTAATTGTATTGTTTGATTCTCTTTAATGGGTGAAGTAACTATCCAGCAACCATTCATCACGGTGTTCTGTTTTACTGCTACACCGTTGGTAAATTCATCAGCTTGCTATCAAGTCGTACAAGTTTGGTTCACCTGGGGATTTCAGAAAGGCCATGTACCTGTAGCAAATTAGCAGTCACGTTTGATTGGAATGAAAATTCCTCTTGATTTCGCAAGAGCTTTCATCGCATCTAATGTCAAGATAAGCACTTAGTCCCTGAATTATACATTTGAACTCAGCTCTACTTCAAAAGCCGGTGCTGGGTCATACGTCAATCCCCATTCTAATACAATAAAAAGGCAGCTGTAAGCATCTAAACAGGAGAACCACATTGATACCTGCAGCTGATGAATTCCAATGACAGTGGTCTCCAAAAATGGAGAGAAGTCATGAAAGCTGCTGCTGATGGTCATTGGAAAGGAGCCAATTCGTAGGAGCAAGATGCTTACAATAAAGAAGGACAAAGATTATATTGTCAAACGACTACAGCAGCTATGACAACTAGAAAGCTGCAGATGACAGCAACTTTAGCAGAATATACTAGGCAATCGCCTCATGATCAAGGAGAAATAATCAGAGGAGGTCTATTACTGATCGCTGCTAACCATAATCTTCTAATATAAAAGCAGAAAGGAACACCGTTCGTACTCTCGACTAAACACACCCGCCTGCTCATAGTTTAGAGCTTCTTGTCCTTACAGACTCATTATATCAATTCCATTAGTTCTAGGAAACCAGTTCCAATTGAGTGAATGGACAAGCCGAAGAGCCGAGAAAGATAACTACAATTATCTGAGCACATTGATATCCTCTCTCTGCCCCAGACCGAACCACAAACTGCAAATCGCATCGAAAACACACAAAAAAAAAAAAAAACACTGGTTTTCCTTATTAAGGACATCATCGGACCAGCAAAGGTCTCTAACCGAACCCATCATCGGGCCATTAATACCGCCTCACAAGATTGGATTTTGAATGAACCTAATTCTTTATCTTCTCAACCCAACAAATGTAAATCCCAGAAAGCACTCGTGACAATGATCAGAAGCATGTTCATTGACCAAGGCATCAGTATCAAAGTCCGAGAGGAGCTATAGTCAAAGCTAAAGCAAAGTGATTCATAAGGAGTCATTCAAGAACCTAAATATCAGCACCAAAATTTCACAATTAAAACCAGAAGCACCGAGTACCACAAAAATGGAAGCATCATGAGCTGAATCAGTCTCATTTTACGACTACATACTCCTTAGTTGAACTCTCTATATATATCTCTGTCTCAATCTCAATCACCGCCAGCCTTCTGGTAAACATAGGTGAGGCCGCACTTACCGCAGTAGTGGCGATCGAAGTGGTTGGCCATGAAGGTCCCGGCGCCGCACTCGGCGTTCGGGCACTCCTTCCGGAGGCGCTGGACCTTCCCGGAGTCGTCCACCTTGTAGAACTGGAGGACGGCGAGCTTGACCTTCTTCTTCTTGTGCTTGATCTTCTTGGGCTTGGTGTACGTCTTCTTCTTGCGCTTCTTGGCGCCGCCCCGGAGGCGGAGGACGAGGTGGAGGGTCGACTCCTTCTGGATGTTGTAGTCGGCGAGGGTGCGGCCGTCCTCGAGCTGCTTGCCGGCGAAGATGAGGCGCTGCTGGTCGGGAGGGATGCCCTCCTTGTCCTGGATCTTGGCCTTGACGTTGTCGATGGTGTCGGAGGACTCCACCTCGAGGGTGATGGTCTTCCCCGTTAGGGTTTTCACGAAGATCTGCATCTTCGCCGCCGATGCAGGCACAGTTAGAGAGGGAGGGGGGGAGAATGCGATGGAGGTGTGATCGTTGGCTCGTAGTCTCCTAACAATTTAAGCTTTAGGGAAAAAGGTTTGTCTAACAAAAAGGATATTTATACTGCTCGAATATCGCTAGTGTTTCACCGGAAATTTCTCCCGCAATAAAATATCTTTCATCAAGTTGAGTTTCGATTTTTATTAAGAAGATTAGGTTCTGCGCCAACTCTAGACAAGAAATATCCAAATCAAATACAAGAAACAACTTGTAATAAATAGGATAAGACTGTACAGGCACAATTCTCATCGAAATTTAATCAATGGTGGAATCGATCAATATAGACTCGATGTAATAACTAGATGTCTGTGCTAGAATTTAATCGACAACGCGACTTGAAGACACAAAAGAACTATGCTAGAATTTAATCCACGACATAGCCCCAAGAATAAGTGAAATATGTCAGAATTTAATTGACGACGCGATTCTAAAAGCTACAGCTTAAGAAAGTAAAGTGCAGTACAGATAAATAAAGATACTAAAAAGTAGTAGATTTGTTGATTTGTGCAAGGAGTTAGATAGATGATTGCTAGCATTTATAATGGTTTTGTGGTAATTGCTCCATAGCGATTTCTAATAATCCTGCCTCTTCATTCAACTTCCGCCAACTTCGTTTCATGTTCTCGAGTGGTTACTTCTATCTTATATCTCGCAACAACTACTGTGTGAGCCTTATCCTTAAGCCACGATTGCCATTTCTAAATTCTAATGGCTTGTGATCCCATTGTCATGGTATAATTATTATCTAATGTAGTACTGATAAATCTTCCTCTCGATGCCCCACTCTCCCAATAAAGTTTGCAATTTTTCAGTAGAATGACACCACTATATAGAGGCAGCACATAGGAGAAACACAAGATTTGCATGCAATTTCCAATCCTCATTGATGTAATGGGCACTGACAATCATATAATAACCGATTGTGATGGAAGTCCATAAATTAGAAGTTAAATATATTATGCTCAAAAGTGACACTAAATTGGATTTGGAATTTCCCATCTCTTTCTAATAAACTCTTACCCCATCACTTCTTATTATATTCTTTTATATGTGCTTCACAATGATGTTGAGGTAATTAAGGGCATGAATAGTAACAATCCTATTTATGGAATCAATTTCTGGCTAGAAATAGATTTTTCTATTTCTATTCCCTAGACGAGTTTTTGAGTAGAGAAATGTGTTTGATATACAAAATTTCCATTCCTGAAATAAAAAAATCATTTGATAACAACATAAAATTTCAATTTCCCTAGCGGCGACTGGAGGCGATTGATGGCGGGCAACCGATGGAGGTGGAGGGGAGGGAGGAGATGGGCAGCCGGGAGAGAGAGAGAGAGAGAGAGAGAGAGAGAGAGGAGTTTTTATTCAGTTTTTGTTTCAGAAATAGAAAAATATAAAATTTTTACTTCTCATTTCCATTCCAAACCCATTTCTGAGCTAAAAATTTGTTTTAAAAATAGAAAAATAAAATTGCAATACCATACGTATTTTTGTTCCAAACATGTTCCAAATCTATTTTTGGAATAGAAATATATTGGTTATCATGTCGGCCGTAAATAATTCTCTAGTAGCCTCATCCTCCACAAGAGAATAGGCGTACTTTTGATTATGGCTCGTGCTAGGATGTCTCTAAACACAACTTGGTCCAATCGTACCATGGAATCATCAACATTGGCTCTCGATTGGGACAAGTAATTAAATGATACAAGAGCACTTTTATCCTGTGGCTAGCCATATAAGTTACTGCACACCACTTATTATTGGCCTTTTTCTTGCCATCATCATCAATGAATTTTTCAAATTCACATCATGCAATCGAAGTGCATCTTTTCAATTGTTTAGAGTATATTGGATCGTTCGATAATTGAATATTCTTTTTAATTCTCATTAGATCTTTATGTGTCAACTAATTGGGCAGAGAAATAGTCGATTCCCACGACCCGCCTCAAATCTGCCATAGTAATATTTGATTTTTAAAATGTCACTAGATTATAATTGAATTTGTGTTATTGGATTTGCAAAATTAAAAGCCATAATTTTTGTTGAAACACTACGGTACGTTTGTGAGAGCAACTGCGAAAAAGCCTTTGGGGAAATGGAAAAAACTTTATATCAAATGGTTTTTTCAAAATGCAAATAGTGTTTAGTAAATTGTAATTGAAAAGAGCATTATGAAGCAACTTTGGTTTAAATGTGTTTGGAAAAAACTACAGTTGTAAAGGACTTTGGTTATATTTTTTCAATAAATTGTAAAAAACAAAAATGAAGCTCAGCAATTGGCGACGCTCAAGCAAAGGGTTCAAGCGGGGGCTGAACACCAGCAAGCCAAATCTAGCACTAGTGGCCCTCACCGAGGCCGTCTTGAACACCATCAAGCCAAATTTGGCACTGATGGCCCTTGCCAAGGTCGTGCGACCTTGGCAACCCCAAGTTAAGGTCATGCAATCCTGGCGAACCCAAGCTGAGGTTACGCGACCCTAGGCAAGAGCCACCAAATCTTGCTCGCTAGCGCCAAATTTAGCTCATCGGTGGTTAAATTTGACCTCGTTGTTGTGCGTTGGTAAAAGACCCATCAAATGGGTGGGTCAAATTGAAAATGGTTGTACCCAAATTGACCCATTAAACCTGTTTTGCCTTATTTCCAAGCCATGCAAATCTAATGACCTATATCCGATTTGACCTGATCCATATTGTTAAAACACTTTCATATTGAACAAAATCTAAGAAAACTCATGCCCAAACTAAGGTGAGAGCCAAGAGTGAGTGAACATGAGAGAGAGTGAAGATAGAGTCATAAAGATAGAGTCATAAAGATAGATTGGGTCTAAGTAAATTGTGAACCTAGTTAATACTAATACTATTTTAGGCTTTACCATACTAAACTCATTTATAACACATCTAATAAATATAACTAACCTATATAACAGCTCAACCCATTAAATATGGGTTAAGAAATGGGTCTATGACCCATTTTGACAAGTCTAGTTGGTGAGGGTAAAATTGAAATTTCGAAAGTTTAGCAAGGTCAAAGTTGGAAGAAAAAAATTCATTAGCATTCTGAAAATGCTCAAAACCAAAGTTAGGTAGGACTTGCATTTGCTTAATGGACTTTGAAAATGCTAACTTTGACTCATAGAGATCCAAAGTCCATTTGAAATGCAGCGCTAAATGCAACCTAAGGATAGTTATTACATATGACATTTCAAATCCCCATAAAATCAAAATCCATTTAAGACTGATTTAATTTGAGATAAGTCAGAAACCCGATCAAAATTAGTTTGCGAAAGTGAATTTTCAAAATGATATGACAAAATAAAACACAATCCCCCGTTTAACACAATAATTTACTTGCTAGTTTCCCATCATTACCTCTTGTATTCTTGGATGAAGAAACTAAGGAAAAGTAATTAAATTTTATTAACGAACTATCGCTTTCGTCTCAAATGATAATACAAAATTGGGATCTCCTTGACAATAAATGAACTTATTCAAACTTTGAACTAGTCTTGATATGGAGACAGCGAAGGAGCTTCATATTGCTATATATCTCAATTATTTTGTTGGGTATAAAATTTGAATTAGCTGTCATGAAATTAACAAAAGGAGAAGTATCGGATCTTTGACCGGGTTTTGCTTTGCCGTACCCTATCCGTATTAAGCTTGTTTAAGCCCACTTGCTCAAGGACAAAAATGAATAATTAACCAAGTCAAAAGGAGCATAACGTGGATGCTTGGACGGTTGTGTGTCTACATCAACCAATTCATTTGCTCCAAATTACTAAAAATTTCTTCTCATTACATGGTGGGTAGCAAACTTGCACAACTCATATGATGATAACCTTCTCAACTCATACGAAAATTACAACATCTTCGCTTGTAATAATAGCTATTACATCACAAATTTATTACAGGTCGACTTTCTATTAAAGTATTTACTTACAGTAATAGCTACAACATGGTAATTTCTATAAATGGAAGTGGGGGAAACAACATGGAAGGAGCAAAGAAAGAATTATTCGTATATGAACTGTTCAACATAATCTTGTCACAAAATTATATGTAAATATAGTTCAAATATATACGCTACTCTCTTTATAGAAATAAACGAACAGCGCCACACGTTCCTTTGTTTTCGAAATTAACAAAAGTCAACCTTTTGCTTGCACACACTCCATTATCTCATCTATAAATACTTGCGCAGAACTATATGGATTCTCATCATCTCCTTGCATATCTCTCTCTTCTTCCCTCTCATCACATCAGAAACATCTCCATTTCAATTAAACCGCTTCAACCTTGCCTCTCTCCGGCAACATGGCTTCCGTTGTGGCGGGGTTTCGTGCGCTCGCGTTGGTTCTCTTCGTATCGGTTTCCGCAATGGCAGCTCCGCCCCTAAAGGTGGGATACTACCTATCTACTTGCCCATTGGCAGAACTTATCATCAGCAAGACCGTGTTCAATGCCGTCTCGAGCAACCCTGGGATGGCGGCCGGTCTCATTCGCATGCACTTTCACGACTGCTTCGTTAGGGTACGATGAAGTGTTCAAGCTCAAAAGTTTTTCCTTGATCAACTTATTTCGCTTTCCTTAAATTTCCATCTCTCCTCTTTTCAGTAATTCCCCTTGCTTCCTAGTTGCAATGATTAGCAGGAAAATGTTGATAAGTGTGCTAAGAGAATTTTCTAAGATTCATACAATAGTTTCTTTTGTATTGTGTAGCTACGTAATTAGAGCCCTAATTATACTTGTATACACAGGGCCCTAATAAGAGCTGTTAGCTACGCAATTAGTCTTATTGACATAGCCTTTTAATATTCGAAATTCATGCTTCAGCGTATATTCTTTCTATTAGTTAGAGCAATCAAATATTGTGCCCTGTGACATGTATAGGTTCTTGCTTTTAGATAATTTGACAGCTGTTTAGTGATTTCTATACTATTACTGACTCATTAGACTTATCTCAGGGCTGTGATGCTTCAGTGCTCTTAAAATCCACCCCAGGAAACCTGGCGGAAAGAGATCACCCCGCAAACAACCCTAGCCTACGAGGGTTTGAAATCATCGATCAGGCCAAGGCCCGGCTCGAAGCCTTGTGCCCCAGGACTGTCTCATGTGCCGACATCATTGCTTTCGCAGCCCGTGACAGTGCCCACAAGGCCGGGGGCATATTCTATGCCGTCCCTGCTGGCCGCCGTGACGGCCGTGTGTCTCGCCTCCCAGAAGTCACACAGAACCTCCCGCCGCCAACCTTCAATGCCCAACAGCTTATTGCCAACTTCGCTAGGAAAGGTCTCTCGGTGGATGAGATGGTGACCCTCTCAGGAGCACACTCGATCGGAATCTCCCACTGCTCTTCCTTCTCAAGCCGCCTCTATGCGTTCAATGCGACACTCGCCCAGGATCCTTCCTTGGACCCTGCGTACGCCGCTTTTTTGAAGACCAAGTGCCCACCACCAAGCAATGCGACGCAAGCAGACCCGACTGTGCCCCTTGATAGCATCACAGCCAACAATTTGGACAACAAATACTACCTCCAGTTGTTGCAGCACCGCGGCTTGTTGACTTCAGATGAGACGTTGCACACGAGTCCCTCAACTTCGAGGATGGTCGTGAACAACGCGAAGAACCGCTTTGCTTGGAGCATGAAGTTCGCCAAGGCGATGGTGAAGATGGGCTCGATCGACGTGCTCACTGGTAAGCAAGGAGAAATCAGGAAGCTGTGCAGTGTTGTGAAATGAGGACGTGCCAGAGAGTTTTGATTTTTGCAGGATGGAGATCGGGAAAGTGATCTCTCGTCCTTAATATTTAGTCTTATGATTGACTTTATATGTTTCGACGTGTCCTTTTTAATTGTTACCTTATTTTCCAATTATAAAGGTTTTGTAACGTTTCATTTTCGAATGTAAATCTTTCTTATTTGGCAAAATTCCGACTGAAATTCTGACTATATAAATCTTTCGAATGTCTTCGTCCTCACTTTGATCTGACCTTGTCGAAATAACTTTTTAAAAGAAGGAAGTTATCGTGGTTCTTGTATAGTATACACACCTCATATCAAATTTTAGAAGTCAAATTGTGAAAATATTATACAGAAAAAAGTCAATTGAATTGCTAATTTAACTGCAGTAAGTGTTCTGTTCTGTTCCTTTTCCTTTCACACCGAAGTTTTTCACTATATTTGAGAATTCCTTGAGTTTTCTGAGATAAAAATCGTTCGATCCGTAAGTACAATATTGGCCTATTTCCTTCCAACTTAAGTTTTTGAAAAATAGTTAATCCAACATGGTATCGGAATAAATGTCAAGTTTGAATCTTGCCACTCTCTCTCAATTTTCACCTACTTGACCTGTTATTTTGCTTGTTTGTCATTTCTCTGGTAATCCTATTAAATTGGTTCGACCCATAATGCTATCTTACATAAGTAAAACCGACTTACATATGAGGAGAGTGCAAATTCATATGCTATAAATACAGTGTTGATCCGTCTCCTACCAATTTAAGTTTTGGGAGATAATGGTTTTTCAAGCAAAAGGGGTATCTCTACATTTGTCTTCGGAAATGAGGCTATAAATGTAATGCCAAGCTCGAACATTGTGCTTATATTGTGGGGGATTGCTCATTGTTGATCATGAACCGCTTATAGTCTGCCGCATCAGTCAGTATTATAGACCAACCTCAATAAAACCTAACAAAGTCTATGCTTCAAGGACCGCGAAACATCTAATTGGCATGATTTTGTCACGTCACGAGAAAGTAAATTCCCTAATGCCAACGTAGACGGAACACGAACGTGTCCAAGCAGATCAAAGAACTAAATGTACTTATAGTTTTGGTGTGTCAAAGCTAAGTCCAGAATACCCTCTTGACATCACAACCTCCACAAAGACTCTTTCTAATGTAGATCCTCTACCCGCACATGGTCGCGACCATTTCTCATCCATTCGTACATACCAATGAGGTAAGCATAAAAATTGACACGTCAGTTTCGATCGGCCAAAATAGGCTCGATGAATTGAATTAGCATAATTGCAAAAGTTTATGACTCAATTGACCAAAAAAAGAGAGTCTACAATTGAATTAATACAATTGTAATAGGTTTATCACTTTTTTTTTGTAATTCTCCTTGCATACCAATGAGGTAAGCATCAACTGCAAAAAGGTGTAAAAGTATCTCAAACAGTAGACTACCAATTTAATTATGAGAAACAACTAATCGATAATAAAATAATCGCGGGACAATTAAATAAGTTCGATATAAACTCATTCGACTTTCTTCTTGTGGTTGATGTCAATAGGGTTAAATTGTAGATAGTATAAAGTTGAAGAATTATTTTACTTTTTCAAAATTCGAGCTTTTGTTTTTGCCCTTAATTATCAAGCAAGTTGATCGATAATTATCAAGATCTTACCCGTTAATAATTTCGCGCTTTTGTTTTTCCCTTAATTGTCAAGCAAGTTGATCAATTTCATTAGTCGCCTCTTAAAGCGTTAAAGTGCGCTTGCTTCCCGTAAACCGTTCAATCTAGCCCTTTCATTTTCTATTCAACGAACAAGTCTTTTAAAGAAAATTGTCCAAAAAGTCATAAATTTATTGTACTTTATCTGATTAATTTTGGCCAGAAATTATTGACATGAACATTGGCCGTCTTACATGGCATGGCCGGTGCTGATGTGGAGAATTTTCAATAATACATTAATATTTTTTATTTTTCCTTTACTTTTTTTTTAACTGTGACCGACAAGAGTTGCCGAGCCCTAACCTGTGACCACGATGGTTTGGATGAGGCCAGCCTTGTTGGCCACGGCACTTACTCGCGGTTGGTGAGGGCCTGGCGACCCTTGCTGGCCACAGTTAAGAAAAAAGTAAGGAAAAAGAGAAGAAAAGAAAAAAAAAAAAAGGAAAAAGAAAAAAATTTAATAAAAATTTTTCAAGTCAACGCCAACCACGCCACGTAGGACGACCAGTGTCTACATCTACGATTTCCAGTCAAAATTGGCAATTGGCAAAACGTGAAAATGTTTAGGACCTAATTGGCATAATTAAAAGATTTAGCGTTGAATTGACAAAAGTGCAATAGGTTTATGACTTTTTGGACAATTTCCTTCATCTTTACAATTAGGCTCCATTTGTTTTGCGAAAAATGAATTATTTGAAAAATATTTAAAAAAACGATTGCCTGAATTAATTAACTAATGAAAAACTTTTCATTATCGAGAACAATTTATGTCTAGACATTTTCGTGACTGATGAAAAAAATTCCGTTCATTCATTTTTAAGCGGTAAAAGTGATCATTTTTAAAGGAAATGTTTCAAATTATTCATTGTCTGCGATACAAACGTAGTCTTAATATCATTTGTGCGTTAGTGTTCTCTTTTCTAAGTTTCCACTGGAATTGTTTTCTTGGCTGAAACTCCAGCTGAAAAATAAAAAACAGCTAGAACAATATAACAATATTGTTATTTTCTTCTTCTTTTTTCCAATTCCATCATGCCAAGAAAATGAAAGAAATGATCCACTTGGAACACCCTTCAAATCAAATTCCTCCACTCCATATGTTTCAGTTCACTCAAGCATTTGCATCCCTTCGGATGCAAACCATGCATCACAAATTCAAACCGAACCGGAAAAAAAACATCACAAAGTAAGCTACACAAGTTTGCCAAACCTCGAAGACAAATGAAAGAATCGAAACATGCATAGAGAATGAAGAACAACTGCCGATCTCTTTTTGCCGAAGAAAGGCATAAAGCAACGCATCAGCATGGTGAGTACGCTCAATTCACGGCGCTGCAAACTTTCCTAATCTCGCCCTGCTTACCTGTGAGCACGTCGAGCGAGCCCAGCTTCACCATCGCCTTCACGAACTTAGCCCCCCACACGGCGCCGTATTTTGCGTTGTTCAACACCATCCCTTTCGTCAACTTGCTAGTGTACAGTGCCTCATCGGAAGAGAACAGCCCACGATAAGTCAGCAGTTGTTGATAATACTTGTTGTCCAGCTTGTTGGGCGTGATGCTGTCGAGCGCTACCGTCGGGTCCGTCTTGGATTTGCGCTGGGGGCACTTGGTCTTCAAGAAGGCCGCGTACTTAGGGTCCAACAATGGGTCTTGCTTCTGCGTCGCGTTGAACGAGTAGAGACGGTTCGAGAAGGACGAGCAGTGAGAGATGCCGATGGAGTGTGCTCCCGAGAGGGTCACCATCTCTTCCGCCGAGAACCCTTTTCTCGCGAAGTTGGCAATGAGTTGTGGCACGGTGAAGGTCGGGGGAGGGAGGTTCTGGATCACCTCGGAGGCACGGGAGATGCGACCGTCACGACAGCCCGAGGGGATGTCGTAGTAGATCCTGCCGGCCTTGAAGACGCTGTCTCGGGCCGCAAATGCAATGATGTCAGCGCATGAGACAGTTTGTGGGCATGCGGCTTCGAGCCGGGCTTTCGCTTGGTCGATGACATCGAAACCTTCTAAGCTAGGGTTGTTCACAGGGCTATCTCTTTCGGCAATGTTTCCCTTGGTTGAATTTAGGAGGATGGATGCATCACAGCCCTAAAACCAATGGTGAAGAGCTAGCAAATCAGATGATATCATATACTTAATGATATGAGAGACTCTAATCAGATTTGACTATTACCCACTCGTTTTAGTTTTCGCTTGGAGTCCTTCCTCTTTCTGGCATAATATACTAATTTCATATACTAATTATTGTAAACCTAGCTTCGCTCAAGTAAGATACTTAAAAATGATGAGTCTAAATGCAACCTTGCACAACGTAGTGATGAATTGCTACCGACACATGTAGATTGAGAAAGGTGAGATTTTACACCAGTCATCACCTAAAAAACATATGTTTTCATGCATTTTTTGCACTCCGTGATTGATTTTGCTTACCATATACTGCATAGTATCTTGGTGTTAATATGGCAGCTATGTATTTTGACTGATAACTTGAGAATGCACTCACGGTATTGTAAAATCAAAAAACGAATAACTAATTCAGAACTAACACAAATCTTTCACTGAATATGTTCATATCTGAGCGTATTACCCTAATGAAGCAATCATGGAAAAACATCCGGAGGAAATCAGCTGCCAGCCCCGGATCACTGGAAAAGGCCTCGGAAAGGGTTTCTCTGACGATGGCTTCGGCAGAAGGACATGTATATTTGTAGAATCCAACCTTGAGGGACGACGACGAAGGTGGTGGGCACACAAGCGTCGGGTGAGCTGTTGCAGATAGAGCGAGAACTAGGAAGAAGGAAGCAACTAGGGCTTGAATGGAAGCCATAGCCGCTGTTGCTCAAAGGAAAGTGAGAAATCGAAGTTTATTTTGTGTTGTCGGAGATGGAGGTGGAGAGAGTGTGTTGAGCTTGGGCAATTTATACAAAGGTGTAATGTGGAAAGTCGTGAGAACAAGGGTGGACTTAGGTTTTGCTTTTGGGGATGACAATATTGTGTATGAACGTGCATGGCTGTAACTAGAGTTGCATGTTGGAGAAGCTGTCACGCGTTTGAACACTTCATGTTTTAGACTCTTCAAATGGATGTTTTGTTTTATGCCATTTGCATTTAATATCTTTATTCTATGTTCTTTTTTCTTTGTCTTTTTCTTTTTTTCATTCCTTTTTGCCCGTTCATTTCTTCCTCTAAATCATTTTGTTCCCTAAGGTTGTGGCCTCTCCGAGTAGTGTAAGGCAATGACGAAGTCCCAACAGGAGCATTTTTTGGAAGTGTGTAGGTCATAAGCAGACATGCAGAAGAACCCGACGCTTTGAACCAGTAGGCGAGACGGTGAACGGAGACATGTAAGGCCATATACACCCTTCAAACAAGCAATATGAAATAGTTTAATTTAAGGATATTTCAAATGAGTAAGTTTAAGAGAGGGGTTAGTATAACCGTCATATTATGAATGACAGTTTGACGGTGTCATGCTAGCCACAAACTTTTGTGGCTGGCAGATAAAACTAAAAAATTGAAATTAAAATAAAAGGACAAGCCAACTTTTTGTGGCTTGCATAACCCGATCACACCAATGCATATATTCCTCTTTTTAACATATAATTAAATAATAGTTACAAAGAACTTGCAAATATCTACATTTGTATCAACCACTCACAACATAAAACTGACAATAACAATATATCATATATATTTTAAATGGATAAATCATGAGTGATAATAATGATCTACATTTTCATATTTTATGTTCAATTACCATCTACATCATTTAACTAAACATGCAGTATACATAATAATCGATATATGCGTACATAGTTTGTAATTATCTTCTACATTATGAAATTTAACTAAATCTAACATGTAGATTATTTTTTAAAAAAATAAATGGGGCGGGAGTAAGGGTGGGGCTAGCCTGCAATAAGCCGGTTTGATAGGTATCGACATGCAAAGATACTATGATCCGTACAGAATGAAATTAGATAGAGTCTGCATATAAGCTCTAAATTCTAAGATATCAAGTAGAATTATTATGGATATTAATTTCTAGTTAATTGGAATGACGATTTGGAAATGCAGACTGAATCATGACGAGGATAAAAAAGATTACTCCCACTAGGCACTAGCCACATTCTAGTCGTAGTTGAAAATAAAAGAAGGATAGTACCAAACACCAATTTAATAGTGGAGGATTTCCAATAATATCATGATTATAAATTAATATATGTGTCTTAGTGGGAATTTATCTAGCACGATTAACAACTGTACGGCCAATTCTGTAAGATATTCTCTTTTGACTATTAATGCCTTCTGTCCTGTCTTGTACCTCGAGCAAGTTGACCAAGATAATTAAAGGTTGACCAATTTTTTAAAAAATAAAAAAAGATCTTAGATATATATGAAATCGAAGTTGTTCTCAGTCCTATGCATTTGAGCGGAGAGACATGGTCAAATGTGTTGGGGCGGATAAAAATAAAGCATAGTGGGATAATAAGACCCTACAATATAGTTTGGCAAAAAAATATTGCGATGTTGTGATTGGTACAGTTCATCTCAATTTGCGAAATTATACGCAATCATTTTGTTATAAGGGTATTCACATCTCGTTTTGAAAGAATTGGTAAATGTCGGAAAAAGAAAAATAGTGATTGCCCTATTTTCCGTTAATTTGTTTATACCCAATTTGGGAAATTAAACAATAGAATGCTGCCTTGATGATATGATTGGGCAGAGGATTATGAGTTGTTTAACTAATGGTAAGTGAAGGACACGATCCCAAAGTGAACACCATCTAATTAACACCCAAAAAAAAATAAAAATTAACAGCAAAAGTCTTGGCGAGATTCGTGGGTGGTTGGATATGTGTCACCCTCACGCCTATTCCTTTTTATTCTGTCGTTGACTGTCATAATCGTCGAATTCTGTATTGGCGCAAAAGAGCTAGTGTAATCGAATTATATAATTGTTGACGACTTCTTATAGACAGAATTCGCAAGGCAATCGGCTAATTTTCCTTCAATATAGCGACAGGTTGCGTTCAGAACAAAAAAAGTATAAAAAAATTTCTAAACCTATTGTCTTGATACTAATTCAGTCATAAACCTTTTAATTGGATCAATTTAATCTTAAAACTTTTGACAATATGCTAATGTAGTTTATCATATCAATTTTGGCCGAAAATCATTGATGAAATGTAATTGTGCACTGCATGTACGGATGGCCGTACTCTCCAGCCACCTTTTGGTCGTGGGGACAACAAGAACATTGTCCATTGCGCTGAAGAAGTCTATCTTTATTACGTTCATAATGGGGAAAATAGATTATGTTAAAAGAGCTATATCAAGTTGATAATTTCTCTTGATTAATACGAAATTGAGCCTGATCTCCACCAAGTGGAGTTTTGTAAAAAGAAATTGATGTTCCAAGAATTACACGCTGAGTCATCATCATGTCTCATAATTGAACATTCTCGGTCACGTAAAGACGTCGCTTTGTTAATCTATGTAAGACTATTCTGTTGCAAATTCGGTTGTGAAAAAGGGGTGTTGCTACTTTTATGGAGTGTTTAGCGGGTACCTTCTAGGTGCAACAGCTACACTACACAGCAGCTTCCGGCAACTAATTTTAAGAAGCTTGCCATTCTGACTTTTAAGTGATTCGACTTTGAAATATATGTTATTAAACACACAAGTCACGACACTCCACAATATAGCCGTGTCACATCATATCTACAGTTCGGTCGCAACCGTACCAAACTCACTCTCTATATGTATAACATGTCTAGATTGAGGATTTACACTTAGAGGCGTCAAAATTGCTCTCTTTGAAAGGAATTCCTAGTCGGTATAAAAACTGCTATAATCGGGATAAGTTGTGCCCACAATGCCATTAAACAGATCTTGCAAACGTTTCAGATTGTGACAGCTGAACAGGTGATCTTTCTTGCATCAAGTCATCGAAAAGTTTGGCAATGCTGAGGCTTGGAAGCTTGTTTGCAGACAGGGAATTAAGGGTTTTCCTGGCACAAATCGGTGTGGTTCAACCTCAATGTCCCAAAACTTGCTTTTGTTGTGTGGTTATGCCTTCATTACATGTTGCAGACGTTTGAAAGATCAAATATATGGCGTGACATTGATACTGCCAGTCTACTGTGTGGTCAATAAGCAGAGTCTCGTAGTCATCTCTTATTTCCTTGCTCACTATCGAGTCAAGTTCGGGCAAGAACTGTTTCAGATTTGCGGCAGCTTGCCAGCTTGGGATCAAGCATTCTCATGGTGTTTGCAGAGTCTCAAGGGTTGCAGCTCACGGACGAGACCGATGAGGCTTGCCTGGAATGCCTCTATCTATTATCATTTGGGAGGAAAGTAATCGTGTCTTTGCATGAATAATGTTCTCCTCTGGCTAATAGAGTTACAGTTGATGTTATGTTTGCTGTTAAGATTGCTTCTGAGGCACTTCTTTGCAAGGGAAAGAGAGTCCTATCTGCTGAAGTTCAAGCTTTCATTTCAGCAGATAAATAACACGGAACTTTAGTAAAAAGGTGGCAATGCCATCAAATAATCAAACACCAAATCAAGCATACGGAATTAGCAAAGCCTCGGAAATCACGCGTCTGTAACTCTTGTTCACGACATTGCACAGGTTCCTGGTCTCTCCTTGTTTACCAGCAAGCACGTAGATCGAGCCCATCTTCACCATCGCCTTAGGGAACTTTGTGAGCGCATGGTGCCGTTCTAGGCCTTGTTCGTGACCACCCGCACAGTCCTCGGGCTTGCATACGTCTCGTCCGAGGCCAACAAGCCACAGAACCTCAACAACTGAATGTAGTGTCCAAAGTATCAGGCGTGATGCCATCAAGTTGCAACATAACCTTCACAGTAGCGAAAATCAATATTTACAAACTGTAGACGATACTGGATATGAAATCCTGGAAGTGCTCATTAAGCTATACTTCCCGATTCCCAACCTAAACCCACTAAATGTCCACTAGACTAGATTAATCAATCTCATATCCCCATTCAGAGCTTGCAACTTGCAGCTGCGCAGGTAGGCCCTCTTCCTCGTTAACCCCTGTGAAATGTCAAACCCTAATACTTCATGATAAACATCAAGCAAGCAAACTATCGGTATGTTAGGGGCAAAGAAGCATCAATCTTCATGTCCTGATTCTGACTCCTGATTTTGGTTCCCCTGACCTTCAATAGCGGTGCTATATTTGCCTTCCGGGGGATGATCACTGTCCCTCAGAATCTCGTTTGCTGATCCAAGGCCAGAAAAAGGTAACCCGAATTAGACACCATAAAGGAATATTAATGTATTCTTTCAGATGAGAAGCATACAAATAGCAAATAGTGTAAAACCCAGATAAGGAAATTGATAGACCCTTGGAACTATGTAGCTCTCATCAGCCCAAGTCTAAGCTCATAACTGATAACAGACAGAATCCACAGTCCAAGTTGGCATAAGTAAAAACCTGATGTGAAGATCCCCAAAATAAGTTTTCTCTCTTCCTTGTGTGCACTCACGAATTTGTTCTGCAAGTCCAAATATCCATCAGAGCTGTGCATTTCGCGTCACATGATTATTTAAAATATTATTGCAAGTCCATATTACAGAATGAGCCGGCAAAACGAAATAGAGTTTTCACCAATTAACAATACATATAAATTTATTATCAACAACTTTCTCTAGCTGCAATTTCTGCTTTTAAAACCCATCAGCTGCAGTTTTAGAAGCTCAGGGGCGACACGTATTAAAAAATGGGCATGGTAGGAGAGAGGAAATCAAACTTGAAGAGAACTGTTAATAGTCTATCTTTGTGAGACATTGACAGGATAGCAATAGACCATTGTAAGAATCACGCGTATTACCACCATTCCCTGATTAAAAAGAATAGCCGAAATGAAATGTATAAAAATGACTCTCAGCCTCCTAATTCTCTATGATTTAGGATGTCTAAAGCATGAGACATACAGGAACCCTTAACTAATGGGTCATACAGAACGTCAGTAAGCATTATAAGCACGCCCAGCCCTATCCCCTAGCCTACCATTGGCATTAGGAATCAACTACGTAAGAGTAAGAATTCCCAACCAAGCATATATATCCTGCTACACTGTTCACTAAAAAGTATAACACTTAACAATTCACCGTACATCAGTCCAACTATTTGATCCAGTCTTCTTCGATGCTTCAACAAGAAAGGATGGAGACGGTTCATGTATAAATGCCTGCCACCCGGTAGACAGCAAGAAGCACTCAAGTGGCTTTATTTACACATTATATATTTCAATATAAATAATGGGAACTTCCAATCAACCTCGTTTAGATTGGATCACCATCAATGCTTTAATCTTTCGAGACAAAAAGTACAAGTACAACGTGTGGCTAGATATGACAAACTGAAGACAAAGTCGTCTTATATGTGAGATCAGGGACGGCTTGAATCCACCTACCAAAATGTGTGTTTTAGCAACAGGTTTTACATAGCGTAGATGAGAAAGTTAAACTTACAATGCCCGATCGACATTGTAAGCAGACCAAAAATGCGAACTTCACGGAGTAGTAAGCTGGAAACCTAACATCAGTAGATCTAAGTCATCCAACGGATAAGGCCAAAAAGAAAATTCTTACATTGAAAGAGAAATAGTAATGCAACATTGGGCAAAACAAGAATGAAAGAATGGGAACAAATAGAAGGCACTCTTGCTTGACTGCAGACAGGACAACACAAGAGGAAAGTTAAAAAACAATGAACTCGGTCCATCTAGCAAATTTAAAGGGTCAAAAGTAGGCCAGACTTCTTAGGGACATCCTCAACTAATAAACCCAGAGAAAAAATTAACCAAAAAACTGGGAAAGAAGACCATATTGGAGTTCAGAGACTCACCAGAAGAGAATTTTGTCCACAAACACTTCCGCAACGCTAAAAGTTCGATAAGCTGCAATAGTATTGTGGGCATGCAATTAAGGTTGTCAGCCTACACGACGAAACCACAGTCGTGGTGACTACTACTATGTTAGATGGACAGTGGTCGAACAAATAAATTCTCCACTTCGCATAGCCTCACGTTCATATTAGACATTCTGCCAAGACACTAGCAGAAACCCCCTACCGACCCATCCTGCTCTGTACGCCCACGCTTGTAAAGTATTTCCAGAACCACAAAACACATGGTTGTTAAAGACTCCAATCAATGTTTTTTCTAGAATGGCAAGCTAAATGGCTAGGTGTGAAACCCCCAAACAACTCCAACAAAATTCTAAAGAAGCCGCCTCTGCTGCTCATTCTGATCCCTCTCTTTAAGGACCTTAAATGTTGAGTAAACAGGGAACACAATCCCCACAGAACAGCTGCTTGAACAACATGATGATGTAAGTGTTAGTGATCGAGCATAGCAATTTATGAAGCACCGTAGTCACCCAGTGTAGAAGTGTAAACAAAAGGATTTAAGTAAACTATCCAAATACAGAAGTTCCTCAGCACATATCTTCGCTTACATGACGGCGATAGATGTAAGTGGAAAATGCCTTGTTAACTGAACTATTTAATTAGCAACTTACACGGCTTCGGAAAAAGGAAGTAACTGAATGTAAGATTTATCATGCCACTATCTTTTTACAAACAGAAGATCTTCACCCCGAATTGATTCAAGATGCTCAGCTCATGATAAATGAAACTTAATAACGTAACTGTTCTCAGGGAAGAACTGTGGCTTAGCATACATATTCATGATCTTCACTCGGGTACTCTTGCCTTACTGGATGAAGGATTTGTTGTGTTCTAGTGAGTAGCGAGTCGAGTTTTGTGATACTTTAAGCATGTTGAGGTTTCAAGGAGGTTGAATTTTTTTTTTTTTGGACTTTCATTGCTATGAAGCCTATGATGTTACATATGGTTTTTTTTTTCTATCTAAAACTCCTTCCAAGATTGAATGTTAAATGGGTCTCTGTATCATATATAACCGCTTTTCTGCCACCTTTCAATAATTTGAGGCCATCCAAAAATTTCTCATCCGGATGTGATGAGGCGCATCCACGTTCTGAAAGAGGATGCTGCACGGATTGCAGATAATATCACTCTCAGCCAAAGTGAGAAAAGCAAGATAAATGCAGCTAAACGTTCAGCTATGGCGGCGCCTGTTATTTTGACCCTTGAACGTCGTCTGGCTTCTACAACCCGGCAACCCGTAACGCCAGAGGTTCCATGAGCGGTACATCAAGCAACTGAAAAGTGCAATTTCGACGTTTAAGAATCCTCCAAAATCTGCTGCTTCACTTGCAGATGTATGGCGGCCATTTGATACCATCACTACCACTTTTAGCATCTTATCAGAGGAAGTCTTTCATGGAATAAGGCCAAGTGGTAACACATTGTAGCTTTTGTGAACTAGTATGAGCCTGTATCACTGTCTTGCTGGGAAAGCTGCAACCCTCTGGCATCCATTTCTTTTCCACCACAATTTCATAAAAGAAAATTTTCCCGTTTGCCAGAGAAGGCGGGTGAAAAGGAACCTAGTCCCTTTCACCACCATGTACTCGCAGGCACCCAAATTCTCGTGGTTAACAACAAAAGATAGGTTGAAAACGTATATTGTAATCTTTCATACTCACCAGAATTGTTGTTGCTAACCACAAGAACATGTGTGAAAACAAAACTGTAGTTGTACTGTTGAGGAAATGAATATCCTGCAGAAATGCAGTTGTAAGGTTTGTTCACTCATGACATTAGACATCAAATCACCTAATCTATACATTTTAGCTGATCAAACTTCAAACTCACTATTTGACACACAACTAATATCCAATCTTTCAGGGTTGAGATCTGGATCCAGGTTTCAGTTCAGCTATTGCTAACAGATACTGTTATTAAAAACTCGGAAAGTAAAATATTCGAGTTTAAGCCTTTAAGTCCCTAAGCCACAGCCAGGAGAGGTTGACTGAAAAAGACTCAGAAGAGGTAAAGAACTTGAAAATAATCGTAAAGACATGAAAGAATAAGTTGAAAGTACAGAAATGCAATACTAACCCCTGGCAACTCGACCACCAGGATGACCGTTGGGATTAGGAGCTTCGCTACATCCATCATCAATGATATTTCTGGATGAGGGCATCTTATTTTCACCTCTATACTCCAACTCTGTTTCCTTATTCAAGGTGTCTGAAGTGTAAACAGGGAAAGTTCAATTCATGATCCCTTGTAGATGCCCCTTCATTTGGATGCTCAGTTGTCCCACCTGTAACTGGCATTACATCAATACTCTGGCTAATCTTTGGCCCCTTCATGCATAATTTCAGTGATCTGTTGGAAATCACTTTGGGATGAAGTATCTGCGCATGTAGCCCATCATCTCTGCAATTAGAGTTAATCTCCTCTGCTAGGTCATTTAAACTATCTGCAACACTTGCTTCAGGTGAGGAAACACTGGATCCCAAACTGCTAGTGCAAATGCTGTCTGGTGGACATACCCATCCTTTGTCTTGACAAAGAAAGTTCAGCAAGGTTCACAAAATCTTGGGTGATTTCCTCCTCAGGTGCTGGCAGTTCCCCTTCCCTGTCAGTGAAGGAAGGGGCATTGCCTGAAAAATCTGGCCTTGACAAATCGATTCACGGTAATTTTTCTTCCTGGCTTTCTCCCACACCTTGGCGAGCCTAGAAGGAATGCAAGTTGAAGCTTACTTAGGTTGAGTGCTAATTGCAATGAACGGCAGCAAAAGAGTTAACAAGGTCACAAACCTAGCTGGTCAAGTTTTTACAGGAAACAACATTGCTTTTGAAAATGGATGCCCAGTTTTCTTCAGAAAAAAGTTCCTGACTTTCCATGCTTGTGTCGCTGCGAGGAACATTCCGGTCAGCAAAATGCTGTAGATCATTCACGAATTCACTAATGATCGAGCATTTCTCCACTAAGCTCTTCGAGTTCACTAAACAAAGACGAGGAATCATCCAGAGACCTATTGCCATTCCCTTTCCCCTTTGGCATCA
Source organism: Metrosideros polymorpha var. glaberrima (assembly GCA_001662345.2). NCBI lineage: Eukaryota > Viridiplantae > Streptophyta > Magnoliopsida > Myrtales > Myrtaceae > Metrosideros > Metrosideros polymorpha. The sequence continues at coordinate 5,793,655 of BCNH02000008.1, read as the reverse complement.
GCCATGTCAAGAATCCTGTTTTTTCACATCATCATAAATAGATACAACAGCTAAGTTCAACAGAAAAAAGGCCTTCTCTTTTTTCTCCGCTAATTTGCTAGGATACCTCGCCTTGTTTGTGTCCTCATACTCAGATTGACCAGGATAAACCAGTGACTTTGAATCATCTTTCTTTTCTATGTTGGCAGAGTGCATATATTTCATGAAACTAAAGAGAAGACGGTCCTTAGCTTTAGATTCAGTCTCAGAGCCAACAGAGTTCACTAGCTCAGCACACTCATCTTCAACTTGCCCTATCTCAAAGGCATAGGTAAATGGTAACCATCCTGTTCTAGTAATCAACTTCTAGCCATATATTAATTTTTTTACTTCTGCTCTAGAAGTTGATTTTTGGAGTTTTAATGCGT
>BCNH02000008.1:5765348-5792884 GCA_001662345.2 Metrosideros polymorpha var. glaberrima | reverse complement strand
AATATTATTATTTTGGCTGGTCGGCACACCACGTCATGTTAGCGTTGGCCGACCAAATGGACTGAATTGGTACAAATACAAAATGTTTAGGCGTTTTAAAACTCATTCTAGAAAAGAGAAGTAAAAAAAAAATTACTTCTTTTGAGGGGCTCAAAACTTATTCTGGAAGAGAAAATGCATTCTGGAGTAAAAAAAAAAAAGAAACTATTTTAACAAACACATTTCTGCTCCAGAAGTGAAAAAAGTGCTCTAAAAATGGAATAGTGAATTTTTTTAACAAATGCATTTCTGCTTCAGAAATACTTCTGGAACAGAACTTCTACTCTAGAATGGTTACCATGCACCCCCTAGCGTCTTTTAGCCTTTGTTTGTTTTGTGAAAAATGTGGCGTTTATGAAAAATGTCATTTTCTCGAAAAATGAATGTATTTTTTGGTATTTGGCTAAAACCTAAAAATAAACAGAAAAACATTTTTCATCCTTTAGTATGGATAATCGAATTTGACTTTCTTGAAAAAAATTATTTAAAAAATTCGAATTTTTTTAAAATTTTTATTCTTTTCTTTTATGTTTTTTCTTTTCTTTCTTTTTATTTTGCTTCTTCTTGGCTGGTCGCCAGCCACGACGACAGTTGGCGACCAACCATAGGCAAGGTCAAGCTCGCCGGCAAGCACGACCTCGCCAGATCATTTTCCCCAATTTTATATGAGTATTTTCCCTTGATCGGAAAACCTTTTCCTTTAACCACTCATTTTCCGCACCCCAAATGCTGGAAAATGAAAAAAAAAAAATTCCAAAAGATGTTTTTCATGAAACAAACGGAACATTAAACACAAGTCATCATGAAAATGATATTAATAATTAAGCAACCTGTATTCGAGCAATGGAAATGATACAAGATGTAAGAGCACCTAAACAAATATGATAATCAAATTGAACATTTACTAATAGTTTATAGACCATATTAAATAAATAAATAAAATTGAAAGACGACATTGTACATTGACCAAAGTTCAAGAACATTTTATTTCATTTTTTCCAAATTCGGATTAGTTTACGTTTTGATTTTAATTTTTTTGAAAAGTTAGAATATGGGATGACCGATGACATGATTAAGTTATCGATCGGTTTAAATTACCACTTTGTTGATTGTTTGGTAAGATACGATTGTTAATTTTCTTTCATTTTCCAATTTTTACGAGTATTATATAGTTGGGACACATGGTTGAAGTATCGCCATATAGAAAGAAATTTACATAACAACGCGAAATGGTGATTGATTGTGGACACTGCGTCATGTAACTAAAGCGTGTTTTAACCCGCGGTATAAGATCTCAAATGATGCAGGGGACTCTCACTAAACTACTCGAGAGACGCCGACGCCGACCCAGAAGCTCAGATGGAGGCTCGCTGCAAGTTCTGGCTGCCCAAGAAGAACAGATTCTGCGCCAACGCCCCTCTCAACGAATCTCCGTAAGCTCAGAATCTTCTCTTCTTCTTGGGTTTCTCTTCAATTTGAACTAATTTTGCCAAGAAATGCTCGTCACCAGGTTCTGTGGCAATCACACTCCGAGGTCTGATGCTCAGTGGATACCGTGCCCCCTCGACCCATCTCAGTAAATCTTCCATTCCCTTTTGCCCTTTTGTGTCGTTGCAATGAATGTATGTTCAAGTTCACTTTTTGTTTTTTTTTGTTTTTTGCTGTTGCTTATTGTTTTGCCTTGTTTTTTGCTCTCTCTCGTCTGTCTGTGCTTGGTCTGAGAAGCTCTGTGCTTCAAGAGAACTTGGAAGGGCACATCAAGAGATGCCCTTTGCTCAAACAAACTCGGTCCTTGTCCCTGCAACCTTTTTACCAGAAGGGTATCAATGCTGGTAATGAGGACGAGGATGGTGTGCCGTTGAGTAATTCGTCGCCGGGGCATCTGGATAATGTTACGTCCGCGGTGAAGAGGAATGCAGTGTATGGTCTGAGTGTGCCGGAGTTTTGTAGTCTGATTGACAAGATTAAGTCTGTGCACGAGTCGATATGCGGGGATATTAGAGACTCATTCAAGGTTACAGATGCTTGCGACATCTGGATTAAGGGACAAGTTGATAGGTATCTTGAGATGTTCTCAGCTATTTTTGTTATCATGCGTGCGCTCGGTTGGTGATAGGAGTTGTTCTTTTCAGAAAATTGCCATTTCAGGAGAAACATGTGATGCAACAGGCATCAATTCTGGGGAACATGGAAGAGCATGGGGTATTGAAGAGATTTGGTATGAGGGAAAAGTGTGATAATGATAGACAATGTGTGGATGATGAAAATAAGGATGATATTCCTGCCGTTGTTGAGTTTGGAGCAGGAAGAGGTTATCTGACACAAATGCTTGCAGACTGTTATGGGATCAAGAGAGTCTTCTTGGTTGAGCGGAAGTCATACAAGCTTAAGGTGAGTACTGAGTTTTAGAACAGTACATTATCTCCATTAAAACTTAATTTACTTTTTTCAGATTCTGCCTAGTTTTGAGCTGCATTTTATTTGTTGTTTTATGTCATTCAAATGCTACTTCTAGGCTGATCGATCCTTGCGACAAAAAGAGAGCTTGTTATTAGAGCGCTTGAGAATTGACAGTAAGATTTTCAAGTTCTTCATATTCTAGATTGCATCTTCCAAATTTATTGATAAATCAGTAGTGCTTTCATGTTTGAGCCGGGCAGGAATTCTGATTCATCAAATATGTTATTAGATTATAGTGTTAATTATTTTAGTGGAGCATCAAATTCTCTCTTGATGTACTCTCTTCTTGTATAAAACCAACTAATTAAAGCATTACATTGCAAATCTATTCCTTCATGACAGGGAGATGCCTTCTTATCATGATGGATTGTTTTGCTTCGTTAGCATTTGCTAGCTAGGCTATAGATATTGTTGGTAACGGAGATGTCTTCATATTGTGAGGGATTGTTGTGCTTCGTTAGCATTTGCTAGCCAGGCTATAGCCATAGTTGCAATAATGACATCACATAATCCTTCAGTGCTAGAGGCATGTTCCTGGTGACAAATTTTAACTTCATTGAAGAAGTATCACACCTTTGGCTTTAGGCTACAGTGAAGTTCTTTTCGGAAGATCTACAATTCGAAGTTTGCCATATTGTTTTCTGCATCTAACTCTAGTGTGGTATTTCTGGTCCAGGCTGATTTATAAGATATGATTATTATCTACCCGTCAGAAAGAAGAGGCCTCTACCATTCTGTAGTTCATTCAAAGAGACAAGGACCAATTCTGAATGCTAAATAATCTGACGAGAGTTGCTAAGATTTTGTAATCTAGTATGGAACTCTACGGACATGCTGACCATGTAGGCAATTTCTTGAATTAACTTAAGTGTGTAGTTTGAGAGCTATGTACGATTTAATTTCAATCATTGTTATTACTGCGTTGAAATGTGAACTGGAAAAGATTACATTGGAGTTGCTTCTTTTGTAGTTGAGGATCTAAATTTGCATGCTGTTGAGTCTTTACGGGGATCTCCATTTTTGGCTATTGGCAAGCATCTCTGTGGTCCGGCAACAGGTGATTAGAACGCTTGTTCAAATTATGCCAGCCCAAGAAACATGAAGATAAATTCACAGTCACTTTTCATCATTATCAGCTTCTTTTAACGGAAACAACGTTTCTACAATAAACCTGAGCTAACTCTTGGTGCAGATTTGACTCTAAGATGTTGCTTATCAGAAGAAAATATTATTGATGATGTTCAGAAATGCCCTATTCAAGGCCTAGCTGTTGCAACATGTTGCCATCATCTTTGCCAGTGGAAACACTACATAAGTAATCTATCATCCTGCTTTAGATCGCTCATTTTTAAGAAGGTTGTTTTTGCACGATGACCAGTTGAAGCTGACCTTGCAATTTTTCTCTCCAGATAAGAAGTACTTCTCGAATTTGGGTATCAAGAAGGAAGAATTCCATGCCATCACGTGGTTTACCAGCTGGGCAGTGGATGCTGATCACGGTTTGGATCTTTCTGATGTCAAGGATCCAAGATCGCATCTTCCAACTATGTAATCATCTGAAACTCTTACCTTGCAATTGCTCGATTGCGATTAACACCTTTGATTGTGACATTGACCCTATGAATCAACACTATTATTTTGCATGTCTCTTTACTTTGCCCTAGTGAGAAGGAAGAAGATGGAGAGGATGCGACCCCTGTTAAAGACATCATCGGAAAGATGGAAGCAGTAGAAAGGGCTGTGTTGGGCTTTATGTGCAAACAGATCATTGACATCGGGAGACTAATGTGGCTAAAGGAATGCGGACTGGACGCGCAACTTGTCAAATACGTTCCCCCAAGCATCTCACCGGAGAACCATTTGTTGATTGCCAAGAGGGAAACTCGATTATGATAAATTCCGTCTACATCTCAATTTTGGAAACATGGAGGTATCTTCTACTTCTTCATTTTGGTCGAGGGATTTACGTGGATTTGCTGGGGGAAGTATAAACTTTCAGTCTGAGAACAGATACTGTAGAGTTTGATGTTTTTGAATGTGAACGTGCTTTCAAGATTAGATTCCCTGATACTGAGTTTGATGGCCCAGTGTGTCTGGGGTCAAGTCCAACTTGAACACCTCAGCTTAGACTCAATGAGTTTGATGTTTTTGAATGTGAACGTGCTTTCAAGATTAGATTCCCTGGTACTGATTTTGATGGACCAGTATGTCTGGGGTCAAGTCCAACGTGAACACCTCAGCTTAGACTCAATGGGAGGCTAATGCTAGGTTTGAGCAATGAATCTTCAGACACAGAAATGCAAGGAAAAAGAACAGGTGCAAGCAATGAACCTCCTTTGTTTCTCTTTGGTAACAAAGGAGGTTAACGTGGTCCTCAGGATAACTTTCTCATGTTTAAGTGCTGTGATAGTTTTATGTTCTTCTGGGGACCAATCTTCCGATCATAATTTGTCGCAACGGCCTTACATTTTTTCGTAAATTTAAAGGCTTCGTGATTATAATTATCGAGCGAGATTTACTCTTCATTTTATCCGATAATTATTAAGGAGTTCGAGATCTGTTCTCCGAAAGTCCTTAAGAACACACTAAAGAGCAAGGTACAATTCCCATTTAAAAGTATACAATCTATCAAAAGCTCAAAGCAAACATTAACGTTAATGTCCACAGTCATTTTGTCCACAACACAATCAACCCCGCACAAATCATTTTGCCCACAATTACTCTTCAGTGCGCATGTGATTCCTTAGCATCGAGGATTCATCTTTCTAAGTATTCGTTGTGGATCCAATGCAGATCCAATCCGGCTCACATTACCCGACGGATCACACGAACCGAGTCGATATCATCGAGATCAGGTCACGGCCAAGTTTCTATTTAGCGATCAGGTGATGCTCGGATCGGCTTTTACACATCCTGACTCGTTCGCGCTCCTCATGTCGACTTCGGTATGCAACAAGACATCCCTCTGAGTGTGAACTGGACAATATTCCTGGGGTAACATTAGCTTTAATCTCCCTCCCTATTGTCCGAGAAACGCTTGCAGACAGCAGATGCCGTGTCCGACCAGAAAATTAGTCTATTCCTTCTATCCTAGTCCGATTTCGCTTCCCCCGTCATTAAGCTATACGAGAAGATCTTCATTTTTTTCCCAAATTAATCAAACCCCAGGATCTTCCAAGCGACGCCAATCGTGTCAAACAAGCCATGTCATGATCAAACCTATCCACTCTCGCTGCTTCTTTATATGCCTCCACCCCCACCACCGCCATCACCCTCTTCACCGTCCTCCGTAACTCGCTCTCTCACTCACTCACCCACTCCCTCACTCGCTAGCTCGCTCGTTAACCCCGTCACTCGCTTTGCTCCATCAAATGGACGAGCCCAGAGGAACCGTCCTCTTCACCACCGTCGGCCGCCCCTACTACGGCTTCGACGTCTTCTCCCTCGACCTGACCTCCCGCCGCGAGCGCCGCCTCACCGACGGCCTCTCCATCAACTTCAACGCCCAATTCGCCTCCGGCGACGACGACCCAGAAGCCGTCGTCTTCGTCTCCGAGCGGACCGGCTGCCCCCGAGTCTACCTCGCCCGGTCCGGCTTCTCCCAGCCCGACTTGCTGCCTTCCGCGCCGGGCAGCCTCTTCCATGACCGGCCCGTCCTCAGGAACGGCAGGCTCTACTTCATCTCGGCTCACGAGGAGCCGGACAAGCCGTTCGCGAGCTGGTCCGCTCTCTACACGGCCGACCTGGAGGGTAGCCAAATTGCCAGATTGACCCCGTGCGGCTCCGTCGACTACAGCCCGTCGGTCTCGCAGTCAGGGAAGTTCATCGCCGTCGCGTCCTATGGGTCGCGCCCTTGGGGCGGTGAGTTCCACGCCCTGAATACGGACATCGTCGTGTTCCGGGAATCCGACCCGGAGGAGCGGGTCGTCGTGGCGGAGTCCGGCGGCTGGCCCACCTGGTCCGGCGACTCCGTCGTCTACTTCCACCGGAAGGCGGACGATGGGTGGTGGAGCATTTTCCGGGTCGAATTCGAATTCCCCTCGGACACGGACGGCTCCGGATTCCCGCTGGTTCCGACCCGGGTCACTCCTCCAGGGGTTCACTGCTTCACTCCGGCCGCCATGCCCGGCTCCAACAAAATCGCCGTCGCAACTCGGCGGCGAGGCAAGAGCTACCGGCACATCGAGATTTTCGACGCTGGGTCGGAGTCGTTCGTCCCCGTCACCGAACCGTTGAACCCGAACTTCCACCACTACAACCCTTTCGTGTCTCCCGGGTCACGGTACATCGGGTATCACCGGTTCCGAGGCGAGTCGACTCGGGGCGAGTCAAGGGTCCCGAATCTCGACCCGGTCGCGTCGCCCATCGAGGGGCTCCGGATGCTGAGGCTGAACGGGTCGTTCCCTTCTTCTTCCCCTGACGGCCAGCTCATAGCCTTCAACCACGACTTCGAGGCTGCCGTCAACGGCGGAGTGAAGATCATCCAGTCGGATGGCTCGAGGCGGTGGACGCTGATCAAGGATCGGACCGCGTTCTACAACTCGTGGAGCCCCACCGAAATGAATGTCATTTACACATCGATCGGACCGATCTTCGATTCGCCCAAAGCGACGGTCCAAATCGCTCGGCTCGAGTTCGACTTATCCGGTCTGGAGCGCGAAGCTATATGTGACGTGAAGGTGCTAACGAGGGAGGACACGGGGAACAACGCCTTCCCCTCGTGCTCTCCCGATGGCAAGTGGCTCGTGTTCCGGTCCGGTCGGACCGGCCACAAGAACCTGTACATCGTCGACGCTGTGAACGGTGAGTTTGGCGGCGGAATCCGTCAGCTGACAGACGGGCCATGGATTGACACGATGCCATCGTGGTCGCCCAACGGAGACCTCATAGCCTTCTCTTCGAACCAGCACAACCCGGATGACGTGAGCGCATTTAGCATCTATCTCATTAGACCGGACGGTTCAGGTTTGAGGAGAGTACACGTGGCAGGACCGGAGGGGTCTCCCGAGGTCGATCGGGAGAGGATCAATCACGTGTGCTTCAGCAGGGACGGCAAGTGGCTGCTGTTCACGGCGAACTTGGGCGGCGTGACGGCGGAGCCGGTGTCGTGGCCCAACCAGTTCCAGCCGTACGGGGAGCTATACGTGGCGAGGTCAGACGGGAGTGGGCTCAAGAGGCTGACGTGGAACGGGTTAGAGAACGGGACGCCCGTGTGGCACTCGACGGACGACATGGGCCCCGGGGATCCGAGGTCGGGAACCGGTGAGGGTTGGGACGCGGATAAGTTGAGAGGGCAGTTTGAGGAGCCATTATGGATATCTTGCGATATTTGAGGATAAATACTAACATGGGCCAATGTCATATGGTGTGGAGTTTGACAACAACAAAAAAAATGGTGTGGAGAAAAATAAAGAAAGAAAGAAAGAGAAAATGAGAATAAATGGCTTGAATTTTATTTTGTCGATTGTGGATTTTGGGTCGGGATTGTAAAAGAATAAAGACATCAATTTATGAAATTTATAATGAGCCTTTGAAATTGATGTGTGATTAAAGTGTCCCTCAGGCCTCGCGGCTAAAGGCCGGGATGGCCGACCCGGGTCCGATTCCAACGGAGCCACGTGAAATTCGTAAATTACAAAATAGAGATTAGACCATTGGGCTCTACGTGTAGGGCGAGTCGTTGGACTCATTCTTTCTAACTTGTACAACCTTTGTCAAAGCACTCATTCACTTACTGTTTGGACCTCTCCCCACGGCTTTCTCCTTACTTTCTTGGTCAATTTCAAGAATGGGAACTTTCCGCTTTTAATCTTGGTAATCAGCTTTGTCTCGGTCAAATTAATTTTACAAATTATGGCAAAAATACCCACGTCTCCTTTTTCTTTTCTTTTTTTAATGATTTCAATTGGTAACTAAAGTCCGATTGAGGATGATTGATAACCAACTAGACTATCAAAGTCGGTTTCGAATTCAAAAAGCAAAGGAATTATAACATGCCTTGAAGCCGGAAGGACTCCGTAAAATTCAAATTACTAAATAATGCATCGATATATGATTGAGATCAGCGAGGAAATTGCTTGAAACTTTATTGAATTGGAACGTATAGCTTACATTCTTGGAGGTCGTGCTTACTCAACGAACTGAAATTGAATACAAACTACTAATGGAGATGACTAGAGTGTGTAGCAAAAGTAGACGCTTACAAGATGCCACTAAATAGCTGACGGAGATGAAGTATTGGAATGAGAAAACCTAGTCTAATTTAATATTCAAATTCAACCTAGGCAGAATCTAACCAATAAATTATGAATGATCTTCTTCATATCTTCAAGGCCAAATATCATCTTTAGTGACAACTTGATTGCTCGTGATTGTGTATGTGATGCTTGAATGCTTTTTTCTTTGGTTATTCCGATATCTTTAAATGGTCCTTTTCGTTATGCATTTTGACATTATTAAAAACATCTATATATCTTGACTTGCGCTCTACTTTATGAATGATTTGCAACTGCTCACAATTCCTTAGTTACGATCATCTTTTGGTCGGTGGATCATTCTTGACTCAATCTTCAACTTTTGTGCATGTTGATCGATCATCGCCAAGTATCATGTACTTTACCTAAAGTTTATCCATTGAAAACTCATGATCGATAAGCTCGCCAGACATTCTGTCCAATTGTACTACCATGTTTGACAAATACAAAGAATTGTATTGCCATATGATTGATGCGTTTTGTCAGGACTCAATCCATCACGCCTCGCGGTTAAGTGTATTGTCATGGTCCGGACCATTAGCTTTCAACATTTTTGTTTTTACAATTGTTTTGGGGGAACAGCAGAGAGAACGACATGCCGCAAAAATCAAGGGAGGTTAGATATGTAAAATCAACTATCCTTCAATTGACCGGTTCTCCATCGCCCTTTTCCTCGAGATTGACCGCCATGACTTTGAGTTCTATATAAACATGGGCAATGCACTCAAAGTAATTGTAAGCCAAAAAGCCAGTCACTCTCCCATTTGGCTGCATCATCTCTCCCTCTCCAATTCGGAAAATAGAAATTCCAATTCGTTCTTCTCTTGATGGAGCTTGTGAAGCATCACCAAGATCATAGCCCATGTCTGAGCCTGTCCACTAACTCCAAAACTCAAAGGAGAACCATCCAAACTATGGCCTCAGTCTCAATCTTTTCTGGGATTTTACTGTTCCTCTTCTCGTCTCTTCTCGTCCCTCTTTGCTTCCACTCCTTCAAGAGCTTTCATTTCTCTGCTTATCTCATGGAGCTGCAGTCTCTCAGCTACATTCTCAGCAAGAAATACATGTTCTTGCTCTGCAATGGGATCTTGGTAATCATTGTTGGGAGCTCCGGCCTGATCGAGACTGGACGGTCTGGCGTCGCTCCTTCTGGTCCACAGACCGTGCATAGCGATCCTCGGTTCGACGGACATGGTCAGGATACCTCAAATGAACCGACAGAGAGGAGAAGAACGACAGATGATGAAGAGAAGCTTCCGATGGCTGTGACAGGAGAGTTCTTGATTCAGAAAGACGAAACTCAAGAACAAGTGAGCGAGCTCGCGATCACTGTGGCAAGTCATGATGATGATGTTGGTGAAATTGTGGATGAATTGAGCAGAGATGAATGGTTGATCACTGAACAGGCAATGCAAGAGCAACAAAGCGAGCTCAGGATGATCACTGATGGAGCAGTTACCGATTACAGCGACGATGGCGACAAAGATGAAGCACATGGGGAGCTGAGCATAGAGGAATTGAACAGAAAATGCGACGAATTCATAAAGAAAATGAAAGGAGAAATTTGATGTCGAAATCTTGTAGCTCCCTAATATCATATGTGTTTTGGAAGTTCTAACAACAGATTTTTCTTTTTTCATTGCCTAGATTTTTTTTCTTCTAAGTGGACTGTGGCTCACTTGTATTCTTAGTTGTGTTGCAATGCTCCTATCTTGAGCCATTGTGGGTCTAAACGGGATATTCTGCAATACATCTACAGAGAAGCTTCTGCTTTGCAACTATGATTTAGCTTTGCTTTGGACCAACATTTAATGTCCTCATCAACATCAAGCCATGGCTAAATAAGCGATCTTAGCCGAAGGCTAACATGCATGGTTCGGTCAATGCGATATCACGATAAAACGTCTGCGAAAATTTGCCGCCCTCGAGCTTGAGATCGTCAAGTACATGTTATGCGATCCCATGTAATTTTTCCTTCTTTCTTTCATGAGACATGCTCTACAGCATTTCTTTTGAATAATGAAAAGCCAGAGCACTTTGGAAACCAACTTGGTAGGGTACTCTTTTTAGACAGTTGTAGCTCACTGCTGCTTTAAGAACATTGCAATAAAACAAATAAATTGTCAAGTATATCCGTGTCCTCTAAAAATTCTTTTTTTTCTTGTGCTTCAGACAAAAAATTTGTCCTTTGAAAAGAAGTCTTTTGGTCTTGGTCTCCGCTGGATTATACTAGTGGTGTCCGGGTCTTGCTTTTTGCTGCTGTCTGAACGCAAAGATTTTTCGCCACGCTTACTCCGCGAAATGAGAAAGAACCTTCGATGCAACTTCTGTGTTGACTTGCAGGTCTTCCGGTAAGCGACAATTTGGAATTCTTTTTGGCTCCCTGCTACACGCCAGACTAGTATTCATTTCATTGAGTCTATATTTTGATTACTCGGGTTCAAACTATGCGAGTTGATGCGTGATGGGTATGTGTTATTTACGCCATACTCTTCTTTCTTGATCACCTGAAGTTTGTGAAACCGTATCTGATAGTCAGCATCATGAAGCACCGGCGATACGCATCGACGAAAAGGCTTAAGTAAACTAAGAATTCCGATATATTGTCAAACAAGTATAGTTATGTACAATTCAGTAGGCCGTTTTAGATCCAATGTCTCTCCGCTTTCTCTCTCTTTTCCTGCTAAATTCGCACGGACAATGTACAAGCACATATACGCCGACTTGCCTAAGACAGTCGCCTCGTCGACTCGGAGATTACAAGTTAAAATGCACAGAGAGACTTTTCACAGTGGAGGCCCCCTAACAATATTTCAAACGGTAACTCTGTACTATAAGAAAACTACAATTTGCCAATCAATTCCTTCAACCAGCCCTAGAAGAGAATGTTCCCACCTTTTTCCCTCCTGCACCTTCACAGCTTTCCGCTTAGAATGTTATTAGGCCTTCACACATCATCAACTGTATAAGGCACGGTTAACATTGAAAAGATTCGCTCACATTGTTCGGTGCCGTATTTGCAGCAGAGTCATCAACAGCCGGCATATCCCTAACACGATCAATCAGACTACTGAGTTCTTGGTTAACATAATTGAACCGTTCCTTGGATGTCAAGGATTCAGTCAATAAAGACGCAGCTAAAGAATGGAACGCTTGAACGCAGTAATTGCTGCTTCTCGGAAAATTGTGATCTTCCACTGGGACTAAAGAACTCTCCATTCGCCAACGAAGTGGAAAATACTTTTCAGGGAGTTGGAAGAAGTTCTTTGCCACAAGAACTCGAATTGAGTGCCTGCATAGTATTCCAGAATGCTCGAATTCCTTACAGGAACAACATATGAGCTCATCTTCCGGTGTCCAAGTTACGAGACACTCTCTATCCAGTTTCTTGTAGTGCCGCACAAGATATGATCCGTTGGCCATTTCGGTCGTCTCGTATTGTAGAGAGAGAACCATTTCATTCTGCAAGACGTTAAAGGCATAAGGAGTGAGAATACTCTGAGCATGTTCTTCGATGGGCATGCATGTTTTCATATGCACATACTGCAGATTTTCAGCGGCTTGATTTACAGACCTAGAAGCTACTCCAACCTGAAAAAGTCCAGAAAATAGAACAACCGATTTAAATAAGTAAATTAGCAAGTGAGAAAATAGAAAGGACAAAGAGCATGAAACCGTACCTGCTCAAAGAACACATGCAAGCAAGTCTGTGAGGTCAGAATCTTTTTCACAAATGTATCCACAGATTTTGAATACTCTGCTGTCATCGCACGAGCAACAAAATTTCCTCTAATCAACGACAATGGCCACGAAGCCCGATAAGAGAAGACCAGAGCTATGTGCTTATCAGCAACAAGTCCAAACCGAGCTATGACATGATTCCATTTAAGTTCAAATTCATCCATGCTCTCCAATTGGCATAATGTATCCAATTCAGCTTTGAACTCTGCGTATCGTGATCCAAGAGTCGTAGAGAACCAACTAGATAATTTGGACTGGACATGCCATATACATATGACGTGCTTGGCATTGGGTAACTCTCTAGCAATGGCATCCCTGAGCCTGGATTCTAGATCGGTCAATATTGTTTGTGGATGTCTTCCCCTCATAAACCGGAAAAATGTCTGCCCAAAACAAGAAATCATGAGGAGACATGCGAAAACAGCGTGCTTATGTATCACAAGGATTTATGTTCCACAAACCTGTAAGGCCCATGAATATGCATTGGCACTTTCCTCCTGCAGCAACACGCACCCCAAGAAAATCGCCTTCCCATGATTATCCATACCAAACCAGATACCAAGTAGCAATCCATAGGTAATCGATTGATACGACGTATCAAAAGTAACAACATCTCCAAAAGCAGTGAAAGCACGTGCAGAATGTCCATATGACCACGCAATATTTTCAACTTTTTCATTCTCATCAGTAGTATAATCATAAACAAAATCGGCATCCTTCTCTGTCATACGTTTGCATGCCTCGAGAAGTTCCATCGCATCACTTTCCCTCTTCTCGTTAAGCAAAGCATCATTTTCTTGGACGGTTTTCTTGCAAGTCCGAACAAAGTTTCTGACGTCCTTTTCAATAAAGGGTAATTGCCCAGGTTGCAGCCCTTTTTCTATTTCCAGGAGCTTCACTATTCGATTCACAGGAAACCCAGCTTTGGATAGCAGGAGGATGCGCTCCTGATCGGCGTCTTGTATCTTTCGATAAGCTGGAAGCAGACGAACTTGGTCATCCTCCAATAATTCATGATTATGAACATTACTGAACTGTGAAACATACCATCGTGTGGCATTGTTGACAATTTCCTTTGTCAGATACAATTTCGCATCACATCCACACCGTACTGATTTTCTATCCCTGGGGTGCTCGACGTTCGCCTTCTTCCTTGGCTGGTTAAACCCAGATCGATAACAAACAAAATCTCGCCTATAAACTCCTAAGCTTTGGCTTTCTGTTGAGCGTGCTTTTCTAATTGAAAATCCATTTTTTCGAGCAAAATTACTGTAGTATTCAAACGCTTCATCATCAGTCTCGAAAATTTGGCCTACGTAAGGAGTAAAGACAGTTTCTGATGTTGGCAATGATAGTGTCTTCTCCTTCTTGGCAGGCTGGGGGCTCACTGATGGCTGATCATCTCCATCAGATTTGATGTAGCACTTCCAATCTCCACATGGACACTGTTGGCGTCGAATCCATATATTACTTGATGGCTTCATTTCGCATCAACTGGGAGGTCTTCCACAACCTCCCAGTTTCACTTCCTTGTCCTCACTTCCTTTCTCACCTGAAATCAGTCAAATGGGAGAAAAAGAGATAAGGCTTGAAATCACTCGATTGTTTAAAGTATCAACATTCTGTAATACTTGCACCCACTTTTCCAACTTCAAAATAGATAGTCTTAATAACTGCTGCTATTACATCTGATCGTTATCACAATTTCACATCAAGAATAAAAGTTAAACCCTCTATTTTACTGGCAACAAATATCCGAAAACCTCTGCTCTTTTGCGCCCTCAAAAGTTTATCATTCATTCAGAGCCCAGAATAGCACAATGAAATCATAAAGAAGTGATACCTTATACAAGCACCTCACTTTTAGAAAAAATCTAACCGAAAAACATGATCGCTTATGCGACGTACACTCAGAAAAAAGAAATACAATACACAAGGAATATGATTAGTTTTGAAAATCTGGAATTAGTTGCACTTACTACTGGAGCCATACATCACAGATAAAAGCCACGACGGAGTAGGCATTTATTCAGCAAGAAAATAATCGTACAGGTTCCAATGCAAAAGAATGAAAAGAGCACCAGACACAAATGAAAGTAACCCAAATCAAGAACTTGGCGGAATAAATTATTTGCAATATGCTCAAGACAAATCATTTACTCTAATGGACTTGCTAAGAATTTTATTACCGAACAGGAGCTCAAGTCATGGAGAAATGACATCGGAGAAAGCAAGCCATTCTTAAGCAAACACAATTGAGATGAACAACTTAGTTTTAACAGGGTATGATCGAACTTGGAAGAAGCTGCCCAATGACATACATAGAACCAACATGTTTGACAAAATTGTGAAACAAAAAGTACCCAGTTCTCATCCTTATCCTAAATGTAGCACAAGAGCCAAAATCTATCCGTCATCGGCAAATATTATGGCGAAAAACACAAACTTTGGCTTCATCAAATCAGTACATTGAACAGTAACGAAGTAGCAGCTATTTCTCTCGAGCTTCCACGTACAGGCGAAAGGGAATTGCCCAACTCCAATTCCTCAATTTTCCCTACTCAGAATCTGGAAGTGGAAGCACACGAATCGTCAGAATTCAGAGAGCAGACCCATCGGGCCGATCAGAATTCAGAACCAAGTCCGTCGCTTTCGCTCATTCGCGTTCACGAATCTAAACAGTAAACACCCAAATGAAGAACGAAGGAATTGATTTCAGATAACACCCGGAATCGATACGTGCGAGACGACTCCAGTTCCAAAGGTGGAGAAGACATCAGCTACATTCATCATCTGCTCTGTTAATCCGTCTTCTTTAAAAAAAAACAAAACAAACAAACAAATGTTGCTTCGGTTGTCGTTCATCACGACGTCCGTGGAAGTACGAGGAGAAGTCAATGGCACAGGCCCAACTTTGCTTACCAGCCCAGTCTGAAGCCCATGAAAGGCCCAGTGCCGAGCTGGCTAGAGCTGGGCTGACAAATGACATGGACACATATGTATATAATCATTTTACTTGTTTAATCCAAAATCAAGCTAATTAAGCAAAAAGGCAACAGCATCTTAGCATATTAAGTACGCATTTCTCGAGTAACATGATTTTTCTTAATTTCTTTCGAAGTGATAACAATCGCGTAACAACCAATCGATGGGCGCGGGCGTGCTGTCTCGGGAGATGGATCGCGTGAGGGACCAATCGGGCATCCAAGGGGTCCGATCTACTAGATTGTCCAAAATTGCATGTGAAACCATTTGCCATGACGTAAATGAATTTTATGTGTTGAGCCTCGTGGCCTATTTCTTACAACTCTGGTTCTCTTTGTAACTAGTACAAGTAGACATCTTTAGATGTAAGCAGGTCAGAGTCTCACTGGATCTTGCTACATGTATTATGAGTAGCATCTTCCATCCCCAGTAAATACTGATCAACTGAAAAGAATAGCTCCGCTCATTTTGACTTTGCAAACTTCTTCAAATGTTGCATCTTTGCAGTCTGTCGTGCCCTCTATCTGGGCTGAAGAGGCCAGAGACAATCTGCAATGAACTAGTCTTCATTTTTCCTGAGTCCAGAAGCAACGGGTAGATTCCTATGACAAGAAAGTTCGCTTCTGTACCAATCTGCGGCTGAATCACCAGTAATCCCTGCATGAGCATGCACCGTCTTCGAAATGATGGAACCTGTTCGAATCCCGCAACACTATGATCCGCCCAACTATTTTCGAGATGTATTTGAATGCAGAGTGACAATCACCGCAGACGCGAAGGTTCTTCATGATCCTTATAGGCTTTTCCGATTTTCTCGTGAGGACGAAAGCAACTGCAATTTTCTCGCTGTGATGGCTCAACAACTCTTCCTTGTTCTCCACTTCAAGATCGTATAGAGCAAAGCTTGTCTGGGGCACATAACCAGCATCCCTCATTTTTCTGTTAAGTTCTGCAAGCTTCTCATAGATCAGATCTTTCTCTGGGTGCGATCTGTCTCCAGACACAAAGACATGAACACCGTCTTTCATCGTGACCCAACTGCACCCAGCATCCTTTTTCACTGCAGCTTGCCTCATCGCTCTTCTAGCCTTTACCATATCATCCCATTTACCTCCAGAAGCATGCATATTCGAGAGAAGAACATAGTTCACAGCATTTTGCGGCTCCATCTCAAAGAGCATATGAGCCGCCCTTTGACCAAGCTCGCTATTACGACCATTGGTTCGGCAACAGGCTCCTAACACTGTTCTCCAAATAAGAATGTTAGGTTCCATAGGCATCTTATTGACAAAATCCTCTATTTTGCCAAGTTCACCTGCCCTGCCGAGTAGATCCACCATACATGAGTAGTGTTCCATCCTAGGAGCCAAGCCGAACTCTTGTTGCATGGCTTTGAAATGCATAAAACCTTCCTCAACCAAACCCACGTGGCTACAAGCTGAAAGTACTCCAACAAAAGTCACATGATCTGGTGGTTGTCCACTTAGCTTCATTTGTCTGAAAAGATTTAGAGCGTCTTCTCCGTGTCCATGGCGTGCAAAGCCAGATATCATGGAATTCCATGAATAAACATTTCTTTCGGGCATGTTTTGGAAGTATCGGGAGGCATAATCTACTCTTCCACATTTCGAGTACATGTCAATCAATGCGCTACCTACTACAACATCGGATTGCAAGTGGGCTCTAATCCCACAAGCATGAACTTCCATGCCACGTTCTAGCGTTGCAACTGAAGCACAAGCACTAAGAATGGTGGCAAAGGTGAAAGAGTCCAACCTCTGACCTCTCTGCAACATATACCAAACCATATCCATGGCTTTGGACAACAATTCATTGTGGATGTACCCAGAGATCATAGCATTCCAACTCACTTCATCCCTTCTTTCCGACATTCTTGAAAAGATCTGTTCACACTCATCCATCTCTCCGCACTTCCCATAGCAGGCCAAAAGTGCATTCTCAATGGTAATGTCATCTGCAAGATAGTATTTTAATGCTAGAGCATGAATTTGGTGATTAAATCGCTGAAGTGATAGCAATGAGACAGCTGCAAGAATGTTTATAAAAGTTACTCTGTTCAGACTCCATCCTGCTCGCATCATGCCCAAGAAATACTTCACTGCCTCAGAAACTAATGCTTCTGAATCAGAAAATGCCCCAATGATCGAATTCCATGAAACTTGATCATATTCCGGCATCAAGGAGAAAACTTTCTCGCATTGAGCAAGACACCCAACTTCAGCATATAAAGCAAGAAGAGCATTTGAAACCGAAACATCTAAATCAAGCCCTAGTTTAATCCCTTCTCCATGAATTTGCTGGCCAAGCTGAATCCATCCTAAGCTAGCACATGAACTCAATGTACTTATCAAAGAGAAATTAGAAGGTATCAGTCCACTTCTCTGCATCTTTGAGAAGCTCATAACCGTATCCTCAAAACAGCCATTTTGATCTAAGGCTGCAATCAAGGAATTCCATGAAACCAAATCCCTCTCATTCATCAATGCAAAAACTGATTTAGCATCATTAACAGAACCACATTTAGCATACATAGTTACTAGCCCATTTTCCACAGCAACCTTATTGTTAATTAAGCCAGTCCTGATAAGATATGCATGGATTTCTCTTCCACTTCTCCTCCCTTCGTCAGGTACAGCGAATTCAGCGATGGCACTTAAAAGAACTACATATGAATCGACATTTATGTCAACTAACTCTCTCATCTTGCTAAAAATTTTAAAAGCTTCTTCCCCCTTCTTTTGTCTCACTAATCCAACCATCAAACCATTCATGGAGACCACATTCCTCTCGGTCATCTGCCCAAATATATTTCTTGCATGATCAGTCAATCCTAATCTTGCAAATCCACTTACTAAAGCACTACCTACATACAGATCATATAGAAAGCCAGATTTGGTAACTCTGGCGAACATCTGCTCAAGCAAAGAACTTGATACGCTCGAAGAACAAGTCACTGTAATTAAGCTACCAAAAGTATACTCATTAGGTTTTATACTCAACCCCAAACCACCGTTCCTTTGCATTCTTCCAAATAATTCGAATGCCAAATCCACTTTTCCTCTTTTAGAACATACAGACATGATAGAGTTCCATGATATTGAATTTCTCAAATTTATCTCATCGAAAACGCCGAAAGCATCATCGATGGAGCCCAAACAACCCCCATACATCGATATCAGCACATTTGACACCACCACATCCCCAGCATACCAAGTCTTCGAAACCATTCCATGAATTTGCATCCCGAGCCTGAGCCCAGATGGCCCGTACTCTTGGCAAGCCCGGAGAACACTACCGAACACATAGTGATTCGGCATCAACCCTTCCCTGACCATGCATCTAAAGAGCACCCACGCCTTCTCCGGCATGCCACTCTGCGCGTGGCCGGTAATCAAGCAAGCCCAAGTGACAGAATTCCTGCCCGGCATATCATCAAACAGCTTCTGCGCAGAACCCAGATCGCCAGCTCTAGCATAGATATTAACAAGGGTATTACAAAGAAACAAGTCATTGTCGAACCCGGCTTTGAGCAACTGCAAATGGAGCTCCTTGGCATCGTTCGGGCAACGAGAGCCGCCGTAACGAGAGACCAAACGGTCGAAGAGTTGGGAGTTTGCAGGCAAAGAAACGTCTGGCGAGGACTGTGGAGGGTGTGGCACGCGGTCTTGAGATGGTTCCGACGGGACGAGAGATCGAAGAGGTGGGTAGGTGAACTGAGAAAAGCCAAAAGAGTCGTCCTTGGGACAAATTGCAGCTGACGTACCGATGTTGCGGAGTGAAGAGACTGTGCCGCGCCGGGATTTTCTATAGGAGTGAGTTCGTGTCAGCAAACAGCGAAACATGGCATTGTGATTCAAGAACCGTTCGGTTATGCACCAGTTTTGGTCATTCACTCGTGTTTTTGTCACGTCGGGTTATGTTAACGGGATAATAAAACAAACGGTCCATAAACTTTGATCAAATATATAATGTAGTTCTTGAACTTTCAATTTGTTCAATGTAGTCTTTAAACTTTAACCCAATATATAATGTGATCCTTGAATTTTGTTTAATATGGTCCCTTAACTTTTTATATATGTTTAAACTTGTCCTCGAATTATATGAAATTGTTCAATAATATCCATGAACTTAAATTAATGGAAAGATAACATTGAAAATTTTTATATAGTCCAGGGACTAATTTGAACATATACCAAAAGTTCATGGACTACACTGAACAAATCAAAAGATCAATGACCATATTGCATATTGAGCTATTTGTACATTTAGCCAAAATTTAGAGACCTTTTGTGTCATTATCCCACTATTTTGCTAAGCATTGTCATTTCTATTTCATTGATCGTGTATTTCATTTTATCAAGAGAGGCAATGTTCTTCAATATAAGCATGTCACGATTACATAGCATCTCCAACATCAAAATAAGGTCATCTGTATCAAGATTAGAGATTCATTTTAGAGAAGTTACTTTGTTAAACGGCCTAATACTCAAAAAGAACTTAAACTTTAGTTTTTGTCTCAATTTTACCTTTTATCTCATAAAAAAACTCTAACTTTAGATCCAGTCTCAATTATATCCTAAACTTTTTTTGTCTCATAAAAATTCTCAACTTTAAGTTCAGTACCAATTTTACTATAAACTTTTTTTGTCTCATATAAATAATTATAACTTTAGGTCCAATTTCAATTTTACTCTAATTTTTTTGTCTTATAAAAGATCACTAACTTTTATTAAGTCTCAAATATGCCACCATTTACTCTCCGTCAAATCGCACTTAGTGATTTTGTGCTTAGTCTTCGACCTCTTGTGCATGGGAATGGTCCATTTCTTATGATCAGAGAGCCCTCACTCAAGACGCTTGAACAACTAGTGCTTGGTAGGAGTGAGCAAAGTGGACCGAGACCGCTCGGATCGGATCGGTCGGGTTGGTCCAATCTTTAAAGGTACTGATCCGGTCTCCAGTCCCAATAAACAGGACCGATGGCTAGGCAATTTGATCCTCGATTTCGAGGGGAATGGGACCGGATTGGACCAAATCGATCAAAAAATAAAAATCTGCCCCTCCTTTTGTCCCATCTCTCTCTTCTCTTCCTCGAAAAGCCTATCTCCTCTTGACTCATGTCCCATCTCTCTCTCTCTCCTCCTCCCATTTCTTTTTATCCGATCATCCCATCTCTCCCTCCTTTTCTTCAATCTGCCCCCCTCCTCTTGTCCCATCTCTCTCTCTCTTTGAAAATCCGACAAAAGCATAAGGAAGGTCGAGTTCCTTGACATAGGCCGAGCGCTACAAGGAGACGGTGGAGTTCATGGAGAAGGTCTTCGCCGCCGACAAGCTCACCATTGAGGAGTGCAACCTCCTCTCCGTCGCCTACAAGAACATCGTCGGCACCCACCACTTTCGCAAGATCAAGACCGAGCTTTCCAAAACCTGTGACAAGTAGAATCGCAAGCTACCACGGCTTTTCAACTTGTTTACCGATTCGGTCCCTAGTCTCGAAAATTTGGGGATCGAACTAACTCGGACCATGCACGCTTCTAGTGCTTGAGAGTTTTCTATCTCTCGATTGTCAACGAAAAATCTTGAACGGAAGGTTAATGTGGGTAGATTTGCGACTCAAGTAAAAGTTTGAGACTATACAGTAAAATTGCAACAAGACTTATAGTTTGGGGGTTTTTCATAAGACAAAAAAAAAATTATGGTAGAATTGAAACATGACATAAAGTTAAGGATTTTTTATGGAACAAAAAAAAATTTATGGTACAATTGAGACTGAATTAAATTTGAAGGTTTTTTACGAGACAAAAGATAAAATTGGAAAAACAGCTAAAGTTTGAATTTCTTTGGATATTAGGCCTTTGTTACACTCAAGAAATTACATCAAACAAGTTTTGGAGTCAAGATTTCCTCTTGACTGCACGAAATGGCTCCCATTTTACCAACTCGATTGACCCTTAAGATTGGACTGATTCGAAATGCATTTCCCTTGACTGATAGCAAGCGTTGTATCTATCCCTTCGACTGAAGTCGTCGATCCAAATTTCAATAAGTAAAGCGAAGTGCGCTTGTATTTAAAACAAGGAATACTTCAAGAAATTATGGGGTGCTCGACGAATTTAGCAACAGGATTCAGCTCTTTGATGAACAAGCACAAGATTTCTTGTGGGAAAGAGGGTTGCAGTTCAACAATAATGCGAGGAGCTCGAAATACAATACAAACGAAACAGAATACGAGCAGATATTGAGTTCTGAACCGACAAATCTATGTCCTGAGAGACACCAATGCAGTGAATCTAGTAAAGCGTCAGATGAAGCAACCCTGCAGATTCAATATTCACAAAAAAAGGATTAATAGCTCTTGTAAATCACTTTTCCACTTGATCAATGCTACAGAACAGAGAGCCTCTCACACAAGCCATCAGCCTGAGAAGTCGAGAGATTTCTTCTGCCACACAAGAAGATTCTTTAGACCCTCATTCTGCGCATGATCGGTACGACGTATACTTACGTCTCCAAAATATGAAACATAAAAATATTGTCATGGCGAATAACAGAGAGCAAAAGATGCTGCAACTGCAATCATGAGCAAAACAAGATGCAAGTGAAAAATTCCATGATATGTACAACTTCCTCAGCAACATAGATTGATCCTATCAAATTCAGGAAAAGCATATCTTTCTAATTAAATCGCCAGAATAAGAACCAACAGCCATAACTTCAGAGCCGCAGTGCTCATCAAGATTGAAATGATCCTGAATAACATGCTTTTCCTCAACAAACCATGGGACGACCTTATTCAGCTCCAATGGCATTATTCCAAGGAACTGAGAATGAACTGCAACTGATCCAACGTACCCCATTCATCCATCATATTTGGATGCAACAGAAATGCAATTCCAAGTGACTTTCCCACAGCAAAGGACGAGAGACACCAAGTTTTCAGTTGGACTTAAACCTCACAAGTGAAGCTGGAAAAGGAACATCTGAATTGAATCTGGACGAATGTTCAATGCGAATGATCATGTAAAACTCTGCATGCAGTAAGCTAAGTTTTGTAGAGAACAAAAGAAACATGTTCACAAGTCAACCACTATAGGCACAATTAGATATTTTGGTCCATTTCCTGGCACATGGACCAAATAAGCCACGCTTGCTTACAGTATTCTTCTGCCTCTCCTCAAGGCAAAAGCCCATAACTACTTTTCCTTTCCTTTTTCTCTGAAAGGAAAAACCTGCACATATAAGTATTGCAACAGATCCTTAGAGAAAGAGCCTTCTCTTGAAAGCATTTCCAATGTCCTGGTGACTTAAATCAAGATGATACAGATGAACTTCAAGTGCCATGTAGACTGAATGTTAGGTACAGATGACCAAAGAAAAGCAAAAGGGATACAGAAGGTCGGTACATGGCAACATGCCAAAAAGCTAATACGAAAAGCCGATCAATTTGAGAAAATTTATACTGAATAATTGAAGTTTCTATTAGATAAACAGAAATGCTATGTGTATTTCTATTGATAACTCATCTAGAATAATCGGAGCCTCATGCTACAGCAGCAGGAAAAATCAAAAGATTGGCTATTCAGAAGGAAGCTGTCTCTGTGATTTTATACATTCGAGCAAACTCCAAGCATAACCGACGGTCCCTCTCATCACCCCAGCCTCCCCAACCCTTGAACCCGGCCTTATAACCTGGTTGATTCTTATGGACTTGCACATTCCACTCAGATTTGATATTTCCGACCTTATCATCATCATTTACTTCAATGTTCACAACCCCATTATCAACACAAGCAGTTTCCTCCCCCTGTCCTTGATGTAACCCACACTTCCCAAAGTGAACCGCACTAGTCCTAGGTCCTCGCAATGAATACACTGGAGCCCCGAAGGAGGGATAAACTGTAGTCCACATCGTAATGTCCCAGTTGTAATCATCAAAGAAGCAGAACTCTTTAGCCTTTTTATGGATTTTCCTCCAGACAGTTCGGTTGAAGGAATACCCTACATTACCCATCCTCTCGGCAATCAAACTCTCCCATCCTTCTCCCCTCGACTTCACATCAGAAGGTGCTAAGTTTGCAGCATAGCAATCAGGACATTTCTTAGACTTCAGTGACGTGAGGATCTGCAAGTTGCAGTATGCATTTGGAAAAATAAAATGGTCCTCTTCTATGAAAAGAATATGGCCAGAGTGCCCCCAAGTCTCCTTTAGTCCATCCCATACCATGTTCATCATCCACCACCAGTGATGCTTCAGTGAGACAACTTTTGGCGATCGGTGATTTCCATACTGATCCGGATTTCCTTCACAATGCTTCTTCGCTGCATCATCCTTACTTTTACAGTCGTTAGGTGATACACCGGGGAAGCTACTGGGAAAAATGTGAGGTGAATAAGGAGAGAAAATCTGTTTCACTTGGCAAAATCTTATACCTTCCACAATCTTGTTCATCTCATCAAAGTACCCATCATGACTAACTATCAGCAGAGTCTCATCTATACCTTTTACTTGCGATAAGCTCTTCACGACTACTTGGAGGTACTGAGGCCGATTATGAACATACAACACTATAGTAATGTGATCCTTTGCCAAGGTTGGGTACAGATCTCTGTTTCTAGGAGGCAACCAGTTGCGCATTTCCAATTGAATTGACAGTTCATTTTGCTTAGGGAGGTTGAGATCCCCCCTCAAATGAGAATAACTATAAGTATGATTGGTATCATCAGCAGGCTCCATAGCGATGTTCGAAAGCGGATTTGCTCTCAGGCAAAATACCACAGCAGAGACAATCGTGAACGTAAATACAACTACAAACACGAATCGGCGACAACCCGCCTCTTTGGTGCGGGGTTTCTTGCAAGTGGCCATCAATTGGCGAACTAACCGAAAGTCAAACACCTCGTGGGACAGCTAAAATACAATAACCATGTACACCATGGTCTCAATCTGTAACCAGAAGCACTAAAATCTCCAAGTCTACAAGTCAAAACCGTGTGCCAACGATCAGATAAGCATGAGCCAAAAAAATTCCATCTAACCACTAAAGAGCATACTGAAATAGCAATTGGGTCAAGCACCAGAACCTCCCAAGACGATCTGGAACTCGAGATTGGGGCATCCGCAGCAACCCCAAGAACTCGAACCTGAGCCTTCTCTCCTCGGGCTCACATGAACTGAAGAAAGACAGCTTTTTGGAGCTCAAACCAGCGAAGACCAGCCGTGAGAGTCAAAAGCTCTCGCGAGAAGAGATCAAAGAGGAAAAGGGTAGCTCATTTTGGACGAATTATATTAGAAAGTACAAATCTTTGAGATGAAGCGAGCTCCTGCAACAGTTGACCGACTTGGGAGACACTGGACAACGGAAGAGGAGATAAGAAGGGCAGCTCGCGCCCTATGGCAAGAGCAGGCGTGGAACGAGGAAAGGTAAAAAAAGTCTTCGATTTTTGCTTCAATTGACGGAAACTTCAAGGCAGAGAGAGAATCCGACCAAAAGAGAAAAAGAAAGAAAGAAAAAAGAGAAAAAGAAAGAGAAAGAGAAAGAGAGATCTATCTGCAATTCCAGGACTGCCGGGTACTCTACTCCTTCCATAGTCTCGTAAGTGTAAAACAGGGGACCGGATTCGCCAAGTTACTAGTAATTTTGCTTTTGAAATTCGTGATTTTTGCCCGGCAGCCCTATTTCCACTTCTTGTATGATTAAATTCGCTCAATTTTATTACACTCAATCATTCAATTGCAATAATTTAAAGTGGTGGCGCCAGGTTTATTTACTTTCCTTTTTTTTAGATTTTCTGTTCCTATGTAGGATTTAGTTACCAAAAAGACACTATATTTTTTTACTTGTTAGATTTTACTTTCCAAAAAAACTTAGTTATTTTCTATGTTGTTGATCAAATTTATGGATAGATTGTCCAATAGCATCTAGAAATAATTTAACACAGATATTTTTTAGCACAATAATTTTTTTATAAATTTCTACTTTTATTGTGCATATCACCATTAAATGTTGTCTTATCAGTCTTCTACTACACACACAGGGATGATCAGACGAAGCAAAAAAAAAATTCTTTGAAGATTTTTAAAATAAAATCACAATTACATTCTCTAACTTGAAAATTTAAAGATGATATATAATTAGATCAAAACATCGCATAAAATAATAATTTTTTTTAAAATGCCAGTGACATCTCATTATTTTAGATTAACAAAAATTAATATCATCTATAAAGTGTTTATGAAAAGATATCAAGATATCTTATCTTGCATAGTATTTTTAGTGTATTTTAGATATTTCTATAACAACTTACATGCTTTATGTAAAAATATCTCACCAATAGTACGGAAAAAATAATAATTAATATAGTTAGTAAAGAGACTTGATATATGTTTTAGACTAGTGAAATTAAAAATAAAAAATTCAGTGAGTTTTTTAGAAGAGAGACAAAAAAAAATAGATAAGTTATTATAAGAGCAATAATGAAAAAGAGATTTTTAAGTTTATACTATATCAAAGAATTTGTTTTTCTTTCCCTATTGTTGGCGAGATACTTTTATACGAAACATGTAAACGTATAGGAATATTTAGGAATACACTAAAAAAAAACATTTAAAATGCATAATTTCCCTTTTGTCGATAGTAAATTCTGCCGTTCCATAGCTCATAATATTCCACAAAGACATAGAAATATATTTAAGTCAATAGTAATCTTTTTAATATTCATTTGGCGTACATAATTGTCTTTACCATATGAAATTTCCTCTCACAATTTTTTTAGAGGGCGTAATTCCTCTTTGATGGTCGCAAATTCTCTAGGCCAATGATTCGTAATATTCTACAAAAATAATAATCTGCCTAAATTAATAGTAAACATTTTTATGTCATGGATAGTTGTATATCTATTTTTTTTTCGAAAAGTTATATATCTAATTAACTCGTAAAGTTTTACAACTATCTTTAAATAATTTTCCTCAAATCATCGTAACTTTTACTAATCAAATGTAAGTCTGATCATCTTTACATGCGTAACTTTTCTTTATCATTATTAAGTTGCGAAAGAAATCGATTTTACAAAGCAGATCTAACAAAGCACGTTTTTGCCCTCTTTACCTAACGATCCACGTTGAGGATCAGTCCCGCAAAAACACTTACGGACCATAGAATCTCCAGTAGGACTAACATCCAAGTCTAATCAAACATATGTACAATTAGTCAACTTTTAAGAGTAGTAAACTGAGATAATTATTGGACGGTCTGATTAATGAGTGTCGTTAGTTTAAAATAGGAAAAACCCGTGCAAGTTAGAGGAATGATTATGGATTTATATAATTCTTTTGTTTTTAAGACATCTATGAAAAAAAAAAAATAGATGAAAGGAGTGTTTTTTTAGAGATGTATAGCAGGGAGACTAGTGAGAGTATTGATTTTGGTACGAGAGGGCTTTGATTCTTTTTACCCACTCCCTATTATCATAGTTTTACTCTTTCCAATGTATTATTTTTATTATAATACTATTTCATATATCTATTTGAAGTTTATTTATGGAACTTTAATCACTTTGATTGTCAGTTTTTTCTTGTTCGAAGTTTTTTTTTAATCTTTAATGCACCCCTATAATATTGGTTCATGTATCTACCTTAATTATCTTTCCATCAATTTGTCTTTCCTTTTGCCTTTTTATGGTTATATTGATTTTCACATTTCTATATGTAACAATATTATATAAGAGGTTATGATTCCGCTTGTATCCAAGCAATATGTATTGTACATCTACTATTTAGTTAACATTGATTATCTATTCATCAGATTAATTAACTTTACTTCTTCTTTTTTTCAAATCTCATTAGATGTGTTTGTTATGTATACTGTGGAGGGAGAATTACCAAAAAAAGTTGTAAATTTATTGCAATTATGTCAATTTAGTCCTTTTTTTGTGCTAATTCAGTCCTAAACCTTTTGTATTTACGCCAATTCAATCTGTTTGGTCGGCCGATGCTGACATGGATAATTTTTAATAATATTTATTTATTTTATTATTTTC
>BCNH02000008.1:5701123-5765256 GCA_001662345.2 Metrosideros polymorpha var. glaberrima | reverse complement strand
CTGTGGAGGGAGAATTACCAAAAAAAGTTGTAAATTTATTGCAATTATGTCAATTTAGTCTTCTTTTTTGTGCCAATTCAGTCCTAAACCTTTTGCATTTACGCCAATTCAATTTGTTTGGTCGGCCGATGCTGACATGGATAATTTTTAATAATATTTATTTATTTTATTATTTTCTTTCTATTTCTTTTTTGGTTCTTCAAACTTGACCGGCGAGGGCGAGGGCGAGTTGGTGTGCACAAGTGGTATTTGTATATGTGCCAAGTTTTACGGAAGGTGAGGCCATTTAGACCTCCCCTTTTGGCTTGCCCTAGAGTCTATATGTTCCTTAAACTTGGGAGTTTAATTTTACAAAATGCTAACCACAACCCATAAAACGCTTGGAGCAATCATGGCTTGTGGAGTATGAAATATGTAATTTTTGCTCCGATATAATTTACTATTTTTTTTCTAAAGATTACTCACCAAATTGAAGGAATTATGCTAAAAATGAGACACTATATATATAATTATTAAAAAAAAGCCTCCACAAATAATTAGGCATATAAAGAGTCTAGAGAAAGGAGAAAAATCTGAAAATGCTAGCCAATACCCAGTTTCAAAATTGGAGCCTCAAAATTAAATGCCATTATTGTCCATTTCTATTCTGACTGGTGACAATGGGTGCGCCACTTAGGCACCTCCCATATCGCTTAGATAAGGTGAAATAAATATCAAGAATTATCAAGAACCAGATACCATGGAAACGTAAGAACAAGCACAACCACATCCATAACCAGTGACATAGACATCATGCGATGAGGCAGAGAGATGCATGAACATTGACTCGAAAGCTTTCATTCCTCGGAAATGGCAGCTCGAGCAGCTTCATGTCCTTCCCTCGGCACCAAGATCTCACTCCCGTTGAAGCCATGGTTCACCGTCGCTCTCCCTCGCTCGCTCACTCCATCGGATGCAAGAAGGGCACGACAGAAGAGATACGAGATTCATGCTGAATTGGGTGAGGAAGAATGGGGGGTGAAAAAGGAATTCTTTCCGTGACATTCTCTTTGTTTCTCCAGATGGGTGCTTAGATATTTTGCTTCTTGACATGTTCTTGGTGCTTTTTAGGGGGAAGCGAGGGTGAAATCAAGAAAGAAGGGAAGAGGAAGTTCATAACCAGAGAGGAAGAGCCTCAACAGTGAGAATTATGCCGTTGCTTGCACTTGTTTTTGTCGCTCTAGTTCTTGACTTTGAATCTACTGAGATGAGATTTTTGGTGCATCTGGCAAAAAAAAATGCTGCAGGTACTGGCAGACAGCAGGAGAGAGGGAAGGCGAGAATCCTATGAAGACGCCCATACCGTACATCATCATTTTCGGCATGTCGACGCCCTTCGTCATCTTGGCCATTGCTTTTGCCAATGGTTGGATTAAGGTACCTGTCCGATGATCTCGCTGGACAGCGAGCCATCCGCTGTGGTTCCACGGCTGGAGTTCTTAATGCTGCTTGACATCCTTGTTAAATGTTTGAAGGCCATCTTTCTTTCTTTTTATGAGCATCCGTTTTGTCCAGGGTTCTACTTTACATGGTCAAACAGTTTGTTTCTCCGTGATATGTTCAGTTGCAAGAGTATTTGGACGTGGAAATTGCAGCAGTAGCCAAACATTGTCGTAGGCTTAACCATGGTTGAGCGGAATTGTATATCAGAAGAGAGTGAAATGAAATAGAAAAAGACAATTTCTGCTTCATCCTTATAACGCTACTGCTAGCTTATTGTCGTGCTCTGCTCAAGTAGAAAGTATTTGCACTCCTAAAATCCAAGGGAGTAGTTATGCAGCTTTGTTCGTCAATGTCGTTGTGAAACTATACGAGCTGTTAAATTCTTTGTAAAGCACTTCCCCTCACAACCCAAACGGCTTATCAGGTTAGTATATTGCCAAAAAAAGAAATATGTGAAAGAATCCAGCTGTCTGTTTCATTTGTAATGACTTATCAAATGGAACATAGCAACTGAATTACCTCGAAGCACCATGAAATCTGTTGACAACAGAACTATGTCAACCTTTTGGAAATCTGCATAATGCATTTCAGTTGGGAGAGCCACGTAAGTGAATTGATAATCCAAAGATGAAATCCTGAAAAGGACATACACTAGAAATGGAAATGTATTCATATATACGAGTACACACTACACAGCGAACGCTGCCTAATAATCAATGCACGCCACTGTCGTAATTTTCACCTAAAAGCACTTGCTCATCCTTAAACATAATCCACAACTGTAAAAATCTTATCAACAAAACTCGGACACCTCTATCCAGGTCCTTAAATAAAGGAGGAAGGTCTCATCTGTCCTTCACCTGTCTCCAGGAGGGCTTGTAAAGAATCACTGTCACATACTTTTCAAGAAAACGGTGCGTGGACCCAAAGGCAATGGCCTGACCTTGGTCACAGCTTTTCATGTACAGATGGTTCAATGCAACATGCCGTGGCCTTGTCGGAAATTGATAACAATCCGTATTCAATGACTCGTTCAGCAGAGTTCTATGCAATTGAGGAGGTAGATCAGGAGGAGGCTTGCTAAAGTCGATGTCAAGTATGGAATTTCTGCTGTAGCTTGCATCAGGGGAAGGAGGATGCGTGACCTCAGATTCGCTTTGACAGGACTCAGCTGCATACTCCTGGATGGGGGACTATGAGTAAGAAGCCGCAAAGGATGAACCAGAGTGTAATTGAAACACATGAACAGAGAATCAATTTACCATTGACGAACATTAGTAAGTAAAAGCATAAGAAATATGCAAAGAGCTCCTCAGTAATGAGCTTGTCGGCAAAGAAGAAGATGAAGCCTCATGCAAGCGCCCTAGAGACGAATTGAAAAGGCGAAAAAGAACTTCTAAGAGGGAAATCCTTCTCGTGTTTAAGTTTATGACAAATGCTCATTCCTCACATACTAGTAAAAGGAAAATAAGTTAAAGGGAGAAACGATCAAGCTGATGCCTTCACATTCCAAGCAAATCTTTTCAATTGCGTTGCAAACTAAATGGCTAATTATTGTGTATTTGCTTAGCTTCCAACTTTCAAGTCAACTGTTTCAGACAGGAACCACACTTCAATCTCATAAATGTTCAATGCCAGTTATCCGGGGGTCTTCTTTCATATCGCAATCATAGAAAACCAATCATAAAAAGTTTGTCAACATAAATTCAATTCAAGTGTAAAACGAGAATATTCAAGGAAGAAACTGTGTTCAAATTGTTTTATCAGCATATGTGTAAATCACATCAGAGTTTTATGGTCACTAGAATACATGTTTGTTCCCAAACCTTCATATGTCGCATACTTTGGTCCTCATCAGCGAATTTCGACATTGTTATCCTTCAACTACTGAAATTGTTGAGAAATTTGATGTCTATAATATTTTTTTTGGACTATACTTTCACAAATGTCACTCCAATCAGGCCGATCATGTCTTAAACTTTCCTCAATGAAGAATTGTCCATGTCAAGAGTCTGCTTATTCTTCATGGACAATTTACTCATAAATCTTTATGTATAACACGTTTGAGTGTGGAAATATTCTGTGAGATAACTATAATATCACTTTCCGATCAGTTGCAAAAAACCTACAAAATGAAATGATTACAAACAGACTATACCAATCGGAGTGATCAATCAGGCGCATCGAAAATTTGAGTCTGTAATTCAAGTCAAGGTAATGAAGTACTTCATGGGAAAAAATATGAACCGAAAAATTATCTACCCCTTTGCATACTAGTAGCTGGTATGTTGAAAAAAGTACTAGATCAAATATTAGGCTTTAAGGCAACATCCAAGGAGGCCCTCTGAAACCATAAACCCAACTACAGTTATTTAAGAAGCAGTTGTCTGGCAGAAAAAGGCAGGCTTGAACTTGAAGCATCGTCCTTTTAGGAGAAAAAATTTGTATTGCCAGTTAAAGAGACTGCATTTATGTTTCTGAAATTACTGGCAATTAGCTCTAGCCAGAACTTCTGCAACTTTTATATGCTTTATGCATATACACAGGAAAAATTTGGAGACCATTCTTTGGTTATTCCGATATTACTTCAGTCAACGTTCTGGCAAAGATATTAGATCTGCATCGGTCAAAACATAAAAGATATCATCTTATGTTTGCTGATGAAAAATTGCAGGGTATAAGGAAGGGAAGTCTGTTCATAAAGCTAAGACATTAGAAGTAATTTCCTTTTTCGTTTGTCACATGCTCTATCGCTGGGCAACCACAAGTCAAATTTTGAGTTTATTGGTCCATCTGCAAATCGTGACCTGTTTCAGAACCATCATGAATAATTTGTGAAAATAACACAGCATTGCAAGATATGTAACTGGAAGATTCATGGAGCATAAAAAGATAATCATGTGCTTCTAATCATACTAGACCAATTAACGATCGTGAAGACTTTCCATTTCCTTCTAAAGGTAAGCTTTGTCATTTATATGTAAATTTCACATGCTTCTATGCAATGCAAGCATAGAGTGGGTCAAAAGACCATGACATATTGTCAATTAAAAGTGAAAGTCGGGGTTCAGTATGTAAACGGTACCTTCACGTCCAATATATTGTAGGCTGTCAGCGGTTCATGAAAATTGCAAGGCAAATCTGGTGCATACTTGACCTGTCCATCCACAACGAAGTGATAGTGGTAAACACCGGGAGGAAGAACTTTCAAGATGATGAACTCTTGGCCTGATCTCTGCATCGGTTCACTGATAGAGACAGAACTTTTCCAATATTAGCCCAGAATTAAAAAGCATGAAACCAATTAAATCATTAAAGAAAGACATCTAAAACCAACTGAATACGTTGTTTCCCAGTTGTCCCATGATCCTGTAACCGCCACTTGCTTCCCTCCATGATTCCAGGTAATCATTACCGGTGTTTGTCTCTCATGGCAGGTAGCCTCATAATTCATTTTCCAAAGCAAATCAAGACTTTGATTTGTCATCATGTCAGTAGGCTTGGGAAAAGGAACCGCCGGGACCTAAAATAATCAGTTCTTTGTTTCAATGTGGGAACTATGCATCCTTACTCTTCAGTAGAGCTCAAAAGTTGCAGGCAATTAATGGCCTAGAGGAATGCAAAATCCAGTATTTTCCCTGATAACACGCTATGCAGGAGAGTAACTTTAACTTAATATACACATTCTTCTTGATGTAGATACTTAACAATTAGGTGAAGGTTTTCCCAAATGCAGATTGCCATGCTTCATATACGTTGTAATGATATATCACCCCATACTTGCAGAAAAGAACATAGCAATAGAAAATAACTTGCAAAAGTGACCAAGTGAGCATACTTATTTCCTCCCTGTAAGACAAGTAATCAATAACTGAAAGGCTTGCAAAAGAAGGACCTTGAGCTAAGGAGTAGATATGTTCGAACGTCTTGTCAAACAAAATGCAAAGCTCAGATGATTTTCAAAGCTCAATAAACGATATTGATCATACTAACCTGATTCTTTAGCTAAGTAACTAATGACCTTATCTGTCACAACGAACGACTCTATCTATCCTATCCGTAAAAGGAATAGGAAAGCTTCCTCACAAGCGACATATGCAGTGATTGGCCCTCTAGAGAAAAGAGTTCAAGAGAGGAGATCTCCTTTCTATGTATGAACCTCGGTAGAGGCATCCGCTGCCATCGCGTCAGTAGACGAAAAACTAACAATCTATCAATTTTTGCTCGATAAGGATGAACAGACAATTTTTTCCAACCTGCTAGGCATGAAATCCAGGAAACACAAACAGATCATGCAAGAGAAGCCAAATTGAAGATTCCCCGAATTCTCAAAAGGAAGAACACAACCCAAACAGAAAGAAAGGTGCAATAAATAGAGAATCACTGGATCCCGAAGTAAACATGCAAGTGGGTTCAAACAGCAAAGCGCTACAAGGAGGTGCTCGTACCGAGTGCTCGGGATAAACGTGACTTCCACCATGTGAACTCTCCACATACTGCTCATATCCTCCAGAGGTTCCTTCTCCGTCACTTTTACCACTAACATTGCCCATCACTACAGATTGAAGGAAAACAAAAACAAAAATCTAACAGCTATCATGCCAAATATGAGTGTAAAGATTACTGCTTTATGAAACGCACAAACAAATAAATGGCCAACCAAGTGCCAAAGAAAACAGAAAAACCCCGTTAGAATCTCAAACACAACAGATTAAACCGTCACCAACAGAAGAAAATCAGAGGAATGAAGCAGCAGTAGAGAAGAGTGAAGAAAACAGGCAAGGACAAGAAAAAGCAGCTTTGTGGAGTTACATAATGACCAAAAATCATCAGTTTCTTTGAGCACGGTGTCTGAAAGAGACAGTGACCCATTGGTTGAAACACAAAACAGAAGAAAACCCATATTGAAGAAAAATAAAAATTGAAACTTTAAGCAAAGTGAGCATACCCATCACCGTGAATCAGAAGCAGAAGAAGCCACCAGCACGAACTAGCTAAAGAGGAGTCACCATTGCTCTGCTTGCAACCTATGAAATATACAGGCTTCTGTCTTCTCTCTCTCTCTCTTTCCCTCTCCCTCTCAAGAGGGAAAAAGAAAAGGGTGAAAAGAAAGGTCTCACTCCCTCTCTCCGTTAAAAGTGTAATTTTATTCTCCAATGAGTTTGGAAGATCCTGCAGTGGACAAATCATGTCGGTTCTATAGGGGGACCGGGGATGTCGTCATTGCCACCAGTGACATAACTTCTTTAAATAGTGTTAATACTGAATAACATTATTTTTCCACAGTGCATACATTATTTACCAACTTTTTCAAGCCCTCCTACTATTACTTTTCAATCCAGTCATTAGAAAACCGTCCACAGATATGCCTAAACCTTAATCTACAGAAGACAAGAGAATGTGTTGTTGATACTAAACAGACTCTCCATTGGAGCAACCGTCTAAAGTCTCGATCTATAAAAGCAAAGGTCGCATACGTAACTGAATCATGCATTACCATTTACCTAAGTATAATTCGCACAAAAGTCTCGTTGCGACTAAGTAGACTTCGATGGTGGGCCGAACGATCTTCACTTATTTAGACATGTAGACCTCATGTGGGATTAATTCGGATTTACATCAAACCGAGTCAGCGTAAGATTTCCGTCCGGATTTGCCCAAGGCTTTGATTTTCAAACTTGAGATGAGCAGATTCCCCGAAACTTGCTAAATTGTCAAAGTCAAGGGGATGAACACAAGAGCTCATTTTCCGGGCATGTCAAGATCTGATAGAAATTTGCTGTCAGCTTGGAGTTCATGTCACGGCATGGGACATACACCATTTCATCTTCGAATTGATTATGATTGGGCAATGGCTTGACTAAACGATCCCATAACCTGTAACCCAAAAGAATAATCAGAAAACCTGGTCAATTGAGTGCGATGGGTTCACCAAAATGAGAAGAAATATAAATTTCTCAATCTCATAAATTAGACCCGAAGGAAGGACGTCCTACCATAAGAAGCACCCAAAAAAAAATTGTCCTTTCACTAAATATAAGGTCAAGTCGTGGGTCTATTTTTTATGCCATACTGTTATTTTAGCGAGGGCCAGACAAAATATAATAACATATTTTTCCATTTTCCGTATTGGCAACAAAATTAATTTTTCCCTTTTGTTTTTTTATCTTTTCTTTTCTTTTCATTTTGTTTTCTCTTCTTCTCCTTTCTTCCCCAGCCACCATCAATCAGCATCTTTGCTATCGCTCATCGCCACCATCTCAACGTCGATGCTTGACGAGTCTCCCCTTGCCATCACGAGCATAGTAGCCGCCCCAGTTGCCGTGCCCAAACGCCGTTTCCCTACTAGTATATCTATATTATTAAGTCAAAACATTCTTCTCTCTCACTTTTCGTAAGTTTCAATATTATCCATAACACTTTCTTAAGGAAAAGTATTCAAAAAGCCCTAAACTTTTTGCATTGATTCCAATTAAGTCCTAAATCTTTTAATTGGATCAATTCAGTCCTAAAATTTTTCACATTGGTACCAATTCAGTCCATCTAGCCAATGTAGATCGGAAATTGTTGAAATGAACGTCAGCCATCTTACGTGACATGGATAGCACTAACGTAGGAATTTCTTTAAAATATTTTTTTGAATTTTGATTTTTTCTTTCCCTTTTATTTTTGCCTATGGCTGAGGCCAGCCTCATCGGGTCGCACCAGCCTCACCAAGCCATGCCTGGGAGAGGCGAGTGCCCTAGGCAATGCCTAGCAAGGCTGCCCTGGTTTGGGCGAGGGTCAACCTCGTCAGATTTGGCGAGAGGGCCTTGCCAACTCTCACCCTTGCCTAGGCGCAGTCGAGAGAGGTTGACCCATGCTTGTGGCGGACAACGGAGACCCTCGCCTTGTGGTCAATGTCCAATGATTGGTCATTGTCAGAAAGAGAATGGAAAAAAAAGAAAAAAATTCAAATAAAATGTTCACATCAACGTCAATTGTATCACGTAGAATCGCTGATATCTACATTAGCGATTTCTGGTATAAATTGACCAAATGGACTGAATTGGCATAAATGTGAAAATGTTTAGGATTAAATTGGTCCAATTAAAAGATTTAGTACTGAATTGGTACCAATGGAATAAGTTTTGAATTTTATGGCACTTTTCACTTCCTTAAAAGGACAACGGAATAGGAACATTGTTGTCGTGAGATAAGTGGTTAATCTATACTCCTGACAATTTCTCACATTTTCTGTAGCCACTTTTCTCCACCTACATGCGATGTTCGCATTTCATCCATGAAATGATAAGAGTAAATAAATTTAATATATAGAATTCATGATATTAATGCAAAAGTACTTGCACTGTTGCACATGCATGCGCAGCGTAAGAGCTACTTTAATTATTCTAAAATAGATACCAAAAGTATGAGGAGATACATTTAGAAGCAATTGCTATGTCTAACTTTAAAGCATGCAACTATTCATCGTCTTCGTATATATATGAAAAAAAAAGTAGTTGTCCAATCAATCCTAAAATTATTATACAGATGCTAATTCAGTCATAAACTTTTCAATTTTGTTAATCTAATCTTGAACCTTTGTACAAAATACCAATATAGTCCTTTCGACTAATTTTCGCCGGAAATCGCTGACATGGCGGCATGCCACGTAAGACGGCCAATGATGGTTGGACCACCGTATCAACGATTTCCGACGAAAATTGATCAAAAGGGTTACATTGGAATTTCGCGCAAAAGGTTTAGAACTAAATTGTCAAAATTGAAAAGTTTAGGATTGATTAACATTTATACAGTAGGTTTAGGACTGATTGGGTAATTTCTGCTAAAAATAATTATAACAAACTAAGGTAACAATGTCGTCGCTCATGGCAAATAGCCTCATATAAATATGTGTGACAAAATTGATATGCTAAAAAAACATATGTGAAGTTCCAAATTCAAATGAAAAAAATAAATCAAATACACATCAAACTAATAATGTGATTGATCAATTACATCACATTAATAAGATTTGACAATTACCGAAGAATATATTGCTTTTTTTTTCTTCTCGAGATCCAAAACTAATTTATGTAATTTCCCGTCTTCTTCTCGGGTCTGTTCCTTCACGTTTGGACCAGTCCAATGAACCATGCATGTTACCTGAGACTGTTGCTAAGTTTCTTTTTGCAAGAAACAGGAAATTGACCTTAGAAAAAGTAGAAAACTACAGCACTTTTGTTAAATCGAGATATTATATAGTGAATTGAATCGAATCCTACGGTTCTATAAAATATTTAAAACAAGTATATTGTTTTATATATAGTTAAATCACTGTAAATAATATCATGAAATATGTAATGTTGAGTAAGATTTATGATCTATAAAATATAAATCTTAATTTTGATTACATGTGATAATTCCTATGTATAAAAAGATAAAAATTTCCATTGTTTTATTAGCATACATTTACAAATAAATCACAAGTCTTTACGAAATTTTATTTGTTAATGTGGTATAACTGGCAGAATTTATTTTTTATTATTTTGTAACTATGAATTACGTAGCATGTATCATAAAACATGACAAAGGTTAAATCATTTGATAAGTAAAGAAAAAAGAATTGAACCGCTTGAGTCGTTAGGTACGAATCGTCGATTCATTAACAAATCAATAGACTCACTTGCGATTCATCTAAAAGTTGTGTATTGCTCAAACCTCAAATGGAATAGAGAATCACACGCTACAGATCGAGGAGGGAGAAGTATCAAAAAAGTCATAAACTTATTACATTGGTACAAATTCAGTCATAAAACATTTCAATTAGATCGATTTAGTCATAAATATTTTCACATTGGTACAAATTTAGTCAATCCGGTCAATTTTAGCCGAAAAATGCTAACGTGGACACTGACTGTTTTACAAGGCATGGCCGACGCTGACGTGAACAATTTATAATAATATATTTAATAATTTTTTCAAATTTTTAGTAATTTTTTTTCTTTTTTCTTTCCTATCTCTTCCCTCCGCCAATCACCAGCCTCCGCAATGGCTGGCAAAGGTCGCCGACACCGGCGAGGGGACCCTCGCCCAACCCTTGCCAAAGGCAGATGAAGGTCAGTATGCCCTCACCATTGCCAGAGGCTAGCAAGGCCACCCCCTCACCAAATTTGGGGAGGGGACCCTCGCCAAGCCCTCGCCTTTGGCCGGCAAGGGCGTCTTAGCCCTTGCCCTAGTTGGTGTCGTCGACCTCCGCCGACCATCGCGGAAGTTGGCGGCTAGCAAAGGGAAGAGATAGGAAGGAAAAAAGAGAAGAAAGGAAAAAAAAAGAAAAGAAAGAAAATAGAAGAAAAAGAGAAAAGAAAAGAAAAAATTAATAAAAAATTTGGAAAAATTATTAAAATATTATTATAAATTGTTCATGTTAACGCCGGCCGTACCACGTAAGACGATTGGCATCCACGTCAATATTTTTCTATCAAAATTGGTCAAATGGACTGAATTGGTACAAATGTGAAAATGTTAAGACTAAATTGGTCTAATTGAAAGATTTAAGACTGAATTGGTACAACTGCAATAGATTGTGACTTTTTCGATACTTATTTCTATCAGGGATCGATCTCGATAATTATCAACCAAGGAGGTAGGAAACCATAGGCGATGGAGGGACATGAAAACATTTACTACACACAATCTAAATCTAAAATTTACATCATACCTGAAAAAAGAAAAAGAAAAAGAAAAAGAAAAGGAATCCGCACTGGATCCGGAGAAAAGGTCATTCCAGCAATTTTTTAGGTGATAGACCCCATGCCCCGCCAGGGGACCTGCCATGGAAATCAGACGAGGAAGTTGGTGACACATCTTGCTGTTGCACTGTTTTCTTTCGCATCTTTTTTCTGGTTTTTGATTTTTTTGGCTTCTTTTCTTTGTGCTCTCAGACTGTTCACTCTCGCTATCGACTGCCTGCCCATGTGTACGTGGGTGAGGCAAGCGATGGACGTGTAGTAATAGCAACAAAAGTACAGCTAAAGTGGTGGGTCTCTTTCGGTTCATCCAATCAGTAGCAGCAACCGA
The DNA here is from genome assembly GCA_001662345.2 of Metrosideros polymorpha var. glaberrima. Classification (NCBI taxonomy): domain Eukaryota; kingdom Viridiplantae; phylum Streptophyta; class Magnoliopsida; order Myrtales; family Myrtaceae; genus Metrosideros; species Metrosideros polymorpha. Next base: position 5,753,712 of record BCNH02000008.1, on the reverse strand, counting down.
AGCTCAAAGCAATCGATGCTCTTGCGCACACAAAATGGAATTTTCTTCTCTGGGGTCATTTGCTCATAGACAAAGAAGAAAAGATAGATTCAGGAAGAATCTAATGAGTGATTTCTGGCCTTTCAAGAACGCTTAGCAAAGAAGGCATGGGAGTATATAATGCCAGGGAAAATCGAAAGAAATTATTGCCCAGGCTCTTTCTAATAAGTCGGGGCCCGAGCGATCATGTGCTTCAAGAAACAGCGAGACTTGCATCATACCTGCTAAGAATTGACGAGTTTTAATGCAAGTCTCGTACTATTATTGATTGTGTTCGTCATAATATCGGTCGAATGAGCCTAAATGCTCTCTTCTTCTTCTTCTTCTTCTTCTTTGGGAAAGAGAATCTAACATAACCTAAAGGGTTGGTAGTTGTATGTTGGCATCATCAGAGGTTTGAGGATGTGACAGTAATTGAGAATCTAACGTGGGTCATCTTCCTCGGCCCGCCTCGGACAGCAACATGTGGAATGGGAAAAAGCAACAATGAAAGTGAGTAGTAGCATTGCTTCTGCACCATAAGTTGTCGTCGTCCCTTCTTTGCTTTGCCCTAGGTTTTCAGTTAAGCTCCTGTGTTCAAGAGGTTGAGTTGGGTAAAGTAGGTTGGGAAGTCTCTTGGGGTTGCCTAAAAGATTCTTTTGCTAAGAAAATTTTGCTAAAATCTGATTTTTAGATGATACGTCGCATATGTTCGTCGGGTGTTGAAATAGATAGGGCCCAATTCATGTACAATGATTGGCTTATTTAACGATGTATGCCGATATTGTGGCATCACTTAATACGCAGTTATTTAATTGGATTTTTCAGTGCCTCTATTATTTTGTTTTTGTTTTTGTTTTATGGGGTCGTGTCTTGTTCCCCGAGTTTGGTAGGGCCCCAATGTCAATTATTTGAAAGATGGAGTTAGAGGAACCTAGTTAGCTATGGTATGTAGGGTAACGAAAGTTTAAAAACAGTGAGATGGACGTCTCTTAACTTTTCAGAAATGTTGTCATTTTCGCAGGAATGGATCGCGCTTCTAACCCAAACTAAAATCCAAGATTTTAAGAATTCGTTCCCGAATGATCGAGGCCCTAATTCCGAAAGAGTTCCTTTTTTTTTTTTTTCAGTAAAATGGTTATGTATATTTCGCCTTCAAATCTAAAATTCTGGGTTCACCGTTGCTTGAATTCCAACTGACTATCGCCTCTATATATCCCTCTAGCATAATACTTCTGCCTGAGGATCATCGCGCCCCATATTTTCCTATGCATCTAGTGAGTCGTTTTGGAAAAATTATCAAAAAAATTCGAAACTTATCGCAATTGCGCCGTTTCAGTCCTAAACTTTTTTTTTTTTTTGCAATTGAGTCCTTAACATTTTGCAATTGTGCTAATTTAGTTCATTTGATCGGCTGACGCTGACGTAGATAATTTTTAATAATATTTTAATATTTTTTGAAATTTTGTTTTGTTTTTGTTTTGTTTTTGCCCTTTTCACCTTCTTCAACCTCCAGTTGGTCGTCGGTGCGACATCGGCGAGGTTGACCTTACCATGGCTGGGCGAGGTTGAGCCTCGCCGTCGCTAGGCAAGATCGATGAGGGCTAGGCAAGGCGACGGCGATGTCGGTGAAATCGACGTCTGCAACTACAAGTGCGAGGCTAGGCGAGGCCAGCAAGGGTGAAAGTGAGGACGAGGCTAAGATCAAATTCCAGAGGGCTCCCACTTGCAAACGTCGATTTTTTGGCAAATCCCAAGGCTCCAACTCCAACTTGCAGACATTGATTTCGCCAACAAATTCCAAGGCTCCAACTCCAACTTGGAGACATCAAATTCGCTGGCCTTGTTGTTGTCGCCTTGCCTCCCCTCGCCCTCGCCCTTGCCTCTCCTCATCGTTGCCCTCGCCGATCTTGCCCAACCATGGCGAGGCCGACCTTGCCCAGCAATGGCGAGGTCGAGCCTCGCCAAGGGCAAGCGAGGCTCTCCCTCGCCAGTGGTCGGCAGGGCAAGCTTCGCCTGACCTCACCGGCATCGCCTCTAGTCAATCGCCACATCGGCAACTGATTGGAGGTTGAAGAAGGTGAAAAGGGCAAAAAACAGGAAAAATAAAAAAAAAACTTCAAAAAATATTAAAATATTATTAAAATTTGTCCACGTCAGCGTCGGTCGGTCAAATGGACTGAATTGGTACAATTGCAAAAGGTTTTAGACTCAATTGACAAAAAAAAAAAGTTTGACTGAAATAGCACAATTGCAATAGATTCATGATTTTTGGTAATTTTCCCAGTTGTTTCTTGTGAAAAAAGGCATATAAAAATTGGGAAACTTCTAAGAAATAGCTATTTACATTGTAAGTTGTAGCTTATCACGATGGTCCAAAAAGAAAAGGCCTAATAATATGCATCTTCATCATCTATAGTCATATTCCTTTTCTTCTTCTTTTTTTTAAACAAACCTTCCATTCCGTCAAAAGCCGTCAAAATATTACAAAGTGGAACTCGAGTCTACATTAAAATGATAAATCAAAAAGACACCACTAACACTATATTTTTAACTCTAGATGGGAGGTTATTAAAGCTAAAAGAAGATGCTATTCCTCTATGATGAAAAGCCCAATGCGCAAGCTCATGAGTAGCGCCATTATTAGGTCTACTGGTCCACTTCAAACTCCATCCTAGATTGTTGTTAAGTAGGAAGCGAGAGTCTGAAACAAAAGGATGAATACTCCAAGAGCAAAGGCCCTTGTGTTAAATAGAATCAATTAATACCTTCCAATCACTTTAAAAATCACGTTATGGATGTCGAGGGATTGAGCAGCTTTGCAGGCGAGAAAAAGAGCTGTAGCTTCCACTTCCATTGTCGAGATCCATCTTCCTCGTCTTGTCAATGATTGGACAACTGAGCCTCTAGATGATCGCGTAAAAATACATACAGCCCCTTGTTTTCTTTCCATGCACCATCCACATTAAACTCCAACGCTTGAATCGACGGAGGAACCCAGAAATCTGTCCTGTACTTTGAGAGAATTTGCTTCCTCGCTTAGCTCAACTATGTTATCCTTCCTGAACATATTCGAATGTTCCATGAAAATCTGGTATGACTAGCACAACCGCCTGGGAAGGGTTAGGAATAATTTTATCATGGAACTTTGCATTCCTATAACGCCACATTCTAGTACGGAGAATTGCTGTATAAAAGGTGAAGAGTTTGTAATCCAAACCCATTCTCTGTGCTATCTTTCTTGGATCAAGAAAGTGGTTTACCATCTACTATGGCGATATGAAGTTCCAAGCAAACGAAATGATACCCCATGAGCTCTACCTACACAAAACTTGCGCTAGAGGGCATGTGGTGAACAAATATACCGAATTCTCTTCCAAATCTTCACACAACGGGCAAGAAGGGTTTGGGATATGAAGCAATTGTAAAAAGTTAACTCGACAAGGTAAGACATTAGCCACTATCCTCCACGACATCATTTTGTGCCGCTTGTGAACTCTAGCTTTCCAGATTTTTTTCCAAATCCCAGATTTGTTGCCATTTTCTGTACACGACTTAATAAAAGTTTGTAAGCAAATTTGGCGAAACTATTCCTTCAGTAGCTGGCTGTCAGATCGATTTCTCCACCGAAACGGAGTTCAGAATATGAATCTGAAGAGTGGCTTGGACTGAGGTTGGGCAAAACGTGTGAGTTAGACTAATTACATCCCAAATTTTTGTCCCCAGGTAAAGAAGCTTTCGATCTTTCTTTGCTTCAAAATAGGGTCTTGATCACTAAAACAAGGTAGATAGGAATAGGAAAAAGGTAGGCTAGTTATTATCTGTAAGACATTTCACCTCAAAATTAATGATTATGCTTTATAGGATTTGTTCTAGGTTATGATTAAAACGACCGCTAATCATTTTCACAAAGTGACCATGCAAAGAACAGTCCATTCCCTTTTCATTCTATGTTGTCACATGAGTTTCTGTAAGAGAGATTAAAGCTCCGTATGTTTGCGGAAAATGATTTGAAAAACATTTTCCGTAAAATGATTGTTTGTATCGATTGAAGTAATTAGTAAATGAGAGATATTTTTATTATCTATAACAATTTAGATTTAAATATTTTCATGGATGATGAAAATATTTAACATCCATTCATCTTTATAAGCAATACGAACAATCATTTTTAGGAAAACGGTCTTTCAAATCATTTATTTTTTGCGAAATAAATAGAGCCTAAGTTGTTTTAGAGAAAACTTCATGATAAAGGAAAACGCTTTCCGAGAAATCATTTTTCAAGAAAATGTTTTCCCTTTTTTAGGTTAGGGAATTTATTTTCCTAACTTTAAACATGTATATTTTCTTTAACCGTAAATGATGACTGATCACTTTTAGCAAACCAAACGCATGAAAGGTCAGAAAACTAATTCTTAGAAAATGCTTTCACTCAAACAAACACACCCTAAGACGACTCATAAGAAATCTTCCTTGTAGTTTAACTTCTACTGGCCTTTTACTTTGTGATCTGACTTATATTATTACAAGTAATGTATTAAGTTCGTGTGAACTATTTAAAGCTAAAGAACTGCGCTACATATGATTCTCAAGTTTCCATAAAGTTAACTAGAAACTTTTCAATGTCAATGCTTGAAAGGAAGCATGATAAAATGGATTTTCATTAGGTCCAGCGTTGGTGTAGGAACTTTTTACACATTCGGCATTCGATGAGGAACATGTGTACTTAAAGATATTTGTGTAACCGAATTCATCCTCCAAAAATTAATGAATGTGTACAAGATTCTTTATATTGGGAGTCCACATAATAATACTCCTAATAAAATCAAGTATGTCTCTTGAGAGTGGTCAAGATTTATCCCACGACAGTTCGAGATTAGCAATTAAGAGTCCAACTCCAATGGCCCAAGAGCTCAGCCCGAAAACAAGTTTTGCTCCTAATACTAGTATGTTTCTTTTGGCCAAACTCCTAATACTAAATTGATCACAATTAAATTTTTCTTTTTAAAGTAAAGTAATAATATATGCAAATAGTGTAGTTGAACAACAAGTTGAAGGTGAGAAAAAGAAAAATGAAAAGAAGTATTTCCAATCAATTTGTCATATGGAATTAACTATCTATCAAAGAACTGTGGATGTACAAACTTTATTGTTTTTCAATTTCTATATGGTTTTATTGACTGAAAGATCCATTGGCAATAATAATTCTTTAAGGGTCTAGGAATTTAGCTCCCCGTGTTTAATGAGGGATCGTAGAAAAGAAAAATCAATCCTTTTCATCTTATTTTTATGTTTTTTTTTTTGTTTTATGTGCTAGAATTAGGGGTGTGCAAAAGAATCGGGAACCGCCTGCCTGCCCAAGAACCGGACCGGACCGTCCAAGAACCGGTGGTTCTTAAGAAAACGGTCCGGTTCTTGGTTCCAATTTCTTGGAACCATTGGGTACCGATCCGGTTCTCAATTTCAGGTGCGGAACCACCCACCCACCAGGACCAGACTGTTATATAATATATAATACTAATAATAATAATAATAATATTTTTTTTGGGTAAAAGTAAAACCCCCCTTCTTCGGTCTTTACACTTGACAGAAAACGTTATCTATCATCTCCTCTACTTCTTTTGACTCTTACTCTTGTCTCAACTCTCGCTCGCTTACCTCTCTCACTCTCGCTTTTGGTCCCCTTTGGTTCGCCACTTGTTGCTCACTGAGACAAGGCTCAATCAAAGGGAGAGAGGATTTTCAGCTCGTCACGCAAAGGTTAAGGTTAAGGTTTTCCCTTTCCTTTGTCTCTTCTCCACTGGTTAGGGCTTTCGGCTCGCTCCAGCTCCGCATTCGTCGTTTGCTTTCAATGCCGTAAAACTAAAATTACATTGGTTTTCTTCGTAAGGACGACCTTCTCTGGCTTGATTCGTCAAACGGTGGGTCGATTCGTAACCTCAACCCAATCTCGTCCAATTCTCCTCCTTCAAGCCCAAAATCTGCTGGTCTAAACTTCTTTACTTTGTCTTCATTTGCTTTACTATCTATTTTGTTGTGGCGAAATGGTTTTATTTATTGCTTTTTACAATGTCGCATTTTGGATGCTTTTGTTAAGAAGTTTAGCACTTTCAAGCGTACTATTCCGTGGGTAGCTTTTTTTTAAAATTTATTTATCACGGTCGCACTTGTCGACAAAGATGTGATCTACAAGAGACCGGTTTCATAGACCCACCCGGGAACTGAATCGGACCGGTGGTCTGGTTCTCGAGTGGTCCATGGAATCAACGGGTGGTTCCCGGTTCTAATTTTTCGGAACCGATCTTTAGTGGGCAGTTTCCGATTCTAGGGTGGGAACCGCCTACCCGAACTATGAACACCCCTAGCTAGAACTACGAAAGACGAAGCTCAATAATTACATGTAGATATATAAATATATATTGAATTATCCCACACCCCATTCTAATTGCTAAGGTATAGAGTTTGAATCTCGAGCTCGTCCCCTTTCTAGAAAAAGGGCTGGCTAGACACTGATAAACTCTTTTGAATATATTAATTAATTTCATTTATTTGGATGACGGGGGCATCCGATTCTCAACTGGGATAATATCCATGGGTGCACACAAATCGTCTAGTCCACATGCATCAGGAAACGTTCCACCCACTAAGCTACTTTGGGTGAGAGACGTTGGGATTCAAATATTGGATTTGCTACATCTTGACTTCTCAAAGAAAAATGGTTACTAATATTGCAAAATCGAAATATATTAAGTGATGCGTCTCACTACAAATGACACTTTAAATAAGTGAGACATATTAAGCCCTCAGTAACAACTCATTACATTCCTAGCATAAGGAAACATCCATATGTATATTGATTTTTCTCATATTGTATGATTGTCTTAATATATTGAGAACTATTTTTTTATAAACAAAAAGAGCGGGGAGTGGCAAGATGTGCTGATGACCCTCTCTGACTATTACAATAAAGATCTCACAAGCGGCTAGGCTACAATATTCTGATTAAGCCATGGCTACTATGCATCATTAGCAACCCAAAATGCCAAGGTAGGCACGCTCGTCATTGCAGCCTCACTAAGATACCAGTACTCAGGAAATCTTTGCAGTGCACATGAGGAATATCACAGCTACGCAACGCGGCAAAAGCCATTTTGAGGTTTGCTCAAGACATGAATCCAAGTCATGATCTCATGGCCGCTATACCAACCTCCTTAGTGGCAATACATAAAATAAAATGTTATCATTCTTAGAGCTTTGGTAACAAGTGCCCCACTAAGCTAAGTAAAAGTAGGGAACTAACAGTTTTTAAGACACTTTTAAAAAGAAAGAATTACACAACTAAAATCATTCGACTTCGGACAATAAATTTTATATTTTCAAAGCATATTTAATATCAATTAACAAGTGCTCAAGGGCAATCTTTTGACATCTTCATTGTTCTCATTGAAAGTCTCATCACCCAATTCGAAGCATGGACTAATTCTTATCCAAAGCCAGGAACAGATTTCCATCAAAGTCTAAATTCAAGACAAATCTCTCAGCCACCCAACAATCTTTAATGGATCTGTGGGTTTTTCCCAATGTCTTGTAGTCCAAATGTTGAGCAAAAAGGTGAAAGTCTTAGGGTTGATGGGCACGCTTTGATTGTGCAACTGGCCGACAAGTGGCATGCCTCACCATCTCCCCCTATATCCTCATCCTTTTTGCCAAGATTTGTCTTCATTTGATCCCCCTTTTACACGAGGACATTTGATATTCGCTCATTGTATGCGCTCCCTCTTTATTTTAACTCGGTTTGTGAGCTGCTCTCTCGTACTTTGATTTCTCTAAGATATGCACATCCGTGCAATGACCCCTCTGAAAAACGTTTTCATGTGTCTATGGCTCAGGAAAATCTTGTATCGCACGACACATCAACTAATTTTGACGATGAACTGATCATATGCTCTCTTATTGTAAGTAAGATTATCAAAAGGTAAGTACAATCTTCCCTTGATTGCAATACGCCGAAGAAGGTGCGACCTCGATTTCATTCCTAGATTAGCTAATAAATTTGCATAGTAAAAGGGGAAGGCGGAAATCATAAATGAATCAAAATCCAAAAAGTGTCTACCACACATTTTGCCTTTGATATACCTTTGGGGCAGCCCTCTCCTTAGAAATCAAGTCATACATGATACATATTTATAAAATAAAAAATAAAATAAAATAAAAATTGACTCCATCTACCTGAGTCAAGGTCATGCCTCCAAAAGAAGCACCCAAATAGCGAATACTTGGAAGTGGATATCTACATTAAATCAAGCCATAAACCTTCTTCCGTCCAATGTGAGTCTCGGGTGTTACTGCCGCAATGTAAAATTACTTCCTCGTCGATCTCATCATCTCCAAAAAGATTATTCTTCTCGACCATATCAAAAGGGTAATAACTTAGTCGGTTCGTCTGGTGTGTGAATGGAAAAAGAAAGTTATATAGCTGATTTTCCTAAGATTAATTGGCTTGAATATTTACCTTTATGTGGATAGATCTCTTCCAATGTTTTTACCAGATACAAGACCCTGTTTCTTGTATCCTGCTAGCACTGAACAGGATTACTTTCCCTTTAAAAATTCCAAATTCCTGAATTTCTGCCATAATAGCGCAGAAGCCAAGGGAGCAAGGCAACTTTTTCAAAATAATAGTACAATGTTGTGATTCTCAAGCTAATTCATTTTTTTAAAAAGATAAAAAGATGGTGGCCTAACCCCGTTTAGTTGCCAAACAAAAGAGAGAGAAGATGAAAGTTCTTCAAAGTCTAGGAAAAGGTTGACCAAGGTGAAGTATGATTACAGAGCATTTCCATTGCTGTCTATGGCCTGTTATTTTAAACAGAGAAAAGTTCTAAAAAAAAGTCAAAAACTTATTATACTGATATAAATTCAGTCTTAAATCTTTTAATTGGATTAATGTAATCTTAAACATTTTTTTTATTTATGCCAATTGAGTCCATCAGGCTAATTTTGACCAAAAATGCTAACTTGGACATCAATAGTTTTACGTGTTGTGACTGACACTAATATAGATATTTTTTTTAAAAAAATAACTTTTCTATATTTTTCTTTCATTTTGGCCAGCGAGAGTCGCAACCCTCATCAGATCTGGGCAAGGGCTGTCTTGCCCGCGAGTAGCGAGGGAGCGAAGGCCCTCGCTAGATCTGGGCAAGGCTGCGATAGCCTCCCTCGTGGCTTGTGCCCCACTAGCTCTCGACAAGGTAGCCCTCAACTAGATTTGGCAAGGGTTGTGACCCTCGTCGGCACTGATAAAAGGAAAAAAGAAAAGAAAATTAAAAGAATTTATGAAAATATTATTAAAAATATTTACATCGGACGTGGCCGCGCCACGTAGGATGGCCAACGGCCGATGTTCACGTCTACGTCATCAGTTTTCAATCAAAATTGGTCAAATGGATTCAATTGGTATAAATGAAAAAGATTTTTTTGAACTAAATTGATTCAAATAAAATATTGATGATTGAATTAGTATTAATATAAAAAAAATTTTAAAAAAAATTGGGTACTTTTCCCTATTTTAAATGCTCTCTGGTTTTCCTCAAAAGAAGAGTAGAAGGCCATGTGTCGAATTCAGGGACGGGCACGTGATCCGCCGTATATGGTTATTCCCAAAGCTTTGAGGCTGTTTCCAAGTACTAGGGCATCAACTATAGCGTTGCTATTTTCAGCTGCTCGTGAGTGGAAAAGGAATGTGATCATTCAACCAATTGACCTGCTTCCTCTCTGCAGACCAGCGGAGGCCACGCCTAGTCCAGTGAACACCGCCCAACCTGTTCCTCGAACTCCTAGGCAGGCAAACTCTCAGCTACAGCTCTCTTTCCCACTGCCATTTTCTCATTGTCCTCTTAGTTTAAGTAATCTCTCTATGCTGGGTTCCTCCACGCACTGAGCTATTATATTAGCCACCAGTCCTTAACCTGGCAGCAGCAGCAACACAAATGAGAAGCAACTGAAGCAAGAAGGGAAAAAATAATCAGCATGTTCATGCAAACATTGACTCCATCATCCACTGTGGAATGATTCTTTCATCTTCCCTGTGATGAGTTAAGACAACATATTCTTTGTCCACCATTTGATTCTCTCCCTTGACTCTTGACTCTTCCCCCACAATTCTTTTTTTTTTTTTTTGGCCTTTCTTTCGGTGCTGTTCTTCTCTCTAATACACGTGTTTTTGCCTTCACCGGCATATATCCCCAGCCCATATTGCTCTATTTTACTCCTTTTCAGGCTTATTCGTTTCCCATCACTAGAGTTGGAGACCAGCTTTAGAAAAAACAGATGGCTTCTTCTATCATGTCTTCCCTTCCAAATTCTCTAGCGCCCAAGTTTATTTTCCTAGTTTTCCTAGTTACGTTGCTCGTTCTTGCTGGCTTTTGGGGCTCTGGCTTGTTGACCACAGTTCTGGTTTCAAGCATACTTTTGGTTTTGGCTTCATCCACTCTTTTCTTCAACTTCCCCAAGCAGAAACCTGGGTTGGTGGACGAAGCCGTTGATGAAACTGTCTACACATCCACCCCGGAAACTTGGCTACCCCACATGACCGGTTTCGCAGCGGAGAAAGAAATCCCGGAAGAAAACGGTGCCTTTTCTGTTGATGAGTTCCTGGAAAGATCATCAACATCGGCAGATTCACTATCGGAAAGCAAATGCCTCAACCCCTCGTGTTCGAGCGAGGACGACTGCGAAGTGGAGTGGCCAGTTTTTCGGGAGAAGGATTGTTGTTCAGATGGTTCGATCTCGGATGAGGAGAGCCTCATTGAGATTGCCATTCCGACCGGGCATTACGTTGGTGGGCATAAGAAGAGAGAGGTGCACAAGTTGAAGAAGATGCATTCAGTTTCTCAGGGAAATGGTTCGATGGACTATTTCTTATCAGATGAGGTCAGCGGAATACACAACTGCGAGGAAGAAAATTTGATCGAGATTGACATATCAATCGGGTCCATCAAGTGCTCAAGGTTTCAAATTTAATTGAACCCCGTGATGCGTAGTGCCCACGCCACGACACACATCGAGTTAAGTTTGAATCTCGGTGACTCGAACATCATCATCCCGGCGACAGAGAAGATCTATGATTCCTCAGCCCTCAGCCTGCAATCCATCAGAATTCTGAAGTGGCCTTGTTTATCATTATCTATTGTGCTTTCAGCATCCTTTATTGACTAGTACCATGATAGACACTTCAATCACTCTAGGCTTAGAAGCACCAGGGGTGGCAGAAAATGTTCTCTTCGGGAGAACTCTCTAGGGTTGTCTGTTCTGTCTGAAATTGAATCAATAGGAAAACCATTTGCATGGCCTTCAAAATGAACCAAGCAAAACGTATCCAAGGCGTATGTGCTCATCTTGGGAAAGCCTTCCAACAAAAAGACATAACAAAAGCGAGAAACGCAGCGCCGACGGGTTTTCCAACAGCTTCTCGCCCGAGTCTCTCGTAACATTAGATAAGTCCAGGTCCAAGATCAGTGTCACTATAAACTAATGTTTTGTCAGGCAACACAGGCATCATGCTAGAGGTGTAACTCAGACGGATAGTCTTGAACTTCTCTTTCAGTACCCTGGACGAGTCGAGGTCCAAGCCCAAACGGTTTTTCCTACGATAACACAAATCCAAGGTGAAGAAGCGCGACGCCTTGCGCATTTGTACCCCAACTGCATCGACAAACAGATTCTCAATTGCCAAGTAATACAGCCTATTTATTTGTCTTCCACCCGAAAAGAAGCTTCGACAAGATGAAACTTTCAGTAGAGCATACTACCAACTGCTGCATGAAAGTCTAAAAGGCTAGATTACAGATGGTTCCTTATTCGCATACATGGCGATTTAACCTGATTCTCAGCGGAAGTGACTGCCCTCCCAAATCTCTATTGAAAGGTTGAAGAATTCTTGATGCTGACTGGGGCTAATGCATTTGATTGTGGCCAATATAGAAGCATGGCTCAAAGAGAGAGATATCTAAGAATTAGGGTGCGTTTGATAATCCTCCAAAAATTTTAATTTAGCTCTAAAAGAAATTCTGGAACAGAAATGCGTTTGGTAAATAATTATTTCTGGAGTAATTTTCTACTTTTGAATGAAAATTATGTTTGATAAGAGAAGTGATTCTCTAGGGCTAAATGTGATTTTGGCCAGAAGTGATTTTTATATGTTTTCATTTCTCATTTTCCTTCTCCTTTCTTTCTTATGCTCGTAGGCCGCCGCCGCTGCTGATCGTTGGCCGTCGCCGATCGCCAGTCCCCATCGGTGGGTTTGTATTGCCGATCGCCGATCCCCATTTGTGGGTTTGTATTGTCAGTCACCGGGCGATCGCTGACGGTCATCGGTCGCCGGGCGATGGGCGCCCACCAGTCGCTGGGCGATGGGCCGTTGCTGGATGCCGCCAATCGCCAGTCCCCATCGATCGCCGATTTTCAGCCATCGTTTGGTAAACTTGCCAGAAACAAAAGCAAAATGAGGTCGCGTTTAGTAAACATTTTAGAAATTTATTTCTCATTCTTTTCTAGAATTGCACCCTTAATAAACACCTCCCTCTCTCTCTCTACACCACCACCCCCCNNCCCCCCCCCCCCCCCCCCCCCCCCCCCCGGGGTCAATACATTGTCGAGCTTGAAGAAGTGCTCCTAAGAGCTATACTGACCCGAGTTGTAAAACCATATCTTCCGAGGCTCATTTATCTTCTCATTACAGTTTTTACCGTGAGCAATTAGTTGGGAAAATTTGCTAAAAAAGTCATAAATCCATTGCAATTATGTCAATTCAGTCTACCTTTTTTTTTTGGTCAATTAAATCTTAAATCTTTTGTATTTGTGCTAATTCAGTTCATTTGGCAGACTAGAGCTAACATGGCATCGCCGGAGCTAACGTCTCGTCGGCCCTTGCCTTTGGCCGATTCGGTGACCGGCTAAAGGAAGAAGAAGGGAAGGAAAAGAAAGAAAGAAAATGAAATAAATAAATAAATAATTCAAAAAATAATAAAATATTATTAAAAATCGTCCACGTCAGTACCAGCGACATCATGTCAATTCCGGTTGGCCAAATAGGCTGAATTGGCATAAATGCAAAAGTTTTAAGACTCAATTGGCTAAAAAAAAATTTAGGACTGAATTGATATAATTACAATACATTTATGACTTTTTTGGTAATTTTTCCCAATAAGCTATGATCAACACAAATTACAAGAGTGAGTAACCAACTTAAGCATAGCATCACGTAAGAACTAGCGAAATTCAAATTGTGTACCTATTCTCAACTCTCCATGTCGAAGTTCTTTGGGATCTATAATCCCTCGGCCCTCAAGCCGCAATCCAAGGTGCACCCAATTCCATGTTAGAAGTGGCCTTGTCATCATTAGCCATTGTGCCTTCACCATTCTTTGTGGCACTCTGTATATTGACTTGACACGAAATCAAATCATGCTACTAAACAGTCCAAAGCAAGATGAAATAATACATTCCGTAGCATCCTTTATGGCACAATACGATCGTTAAAAGGCAGGAACGTTACTATAAAAGTCCTAAACTTCTTATAATTGTGTCAATTCAGTTTTAAATTTTTTCTTTTTACCAATTTAATCCTAAATCTTTTACATTTTTGCAAATTCAGTCTATTTGGCCAATCGAAACTGACGTGACATTTTTTAATAATATTTTTTGAATTATTTATTTATTTATTCTTTTATTTTTCCTTCCTCTTTTTTTTTCCTTCCCTCTGCGACTTAGGCTAGCTAGGGTCTCTGGCGACCCTCACTAGATTTGGGCAAGGGGCCGCGACGCCCTTGCCCCGTGTCGGCAAGGGCGTCCTAGCCTTGAATCTAGGGAGAAAAAAAAATGAAAGGAAAAAAAAAAAGGAAAAAAAATTGAAAAATGTAAAATATTATTTAAAATGCCACGTCAGTGCCGGTTGGCCAAGTAGACTAAATTGGCACAAATACAAAAGTTTTAGGACTAAATTACCAAAAAAAAATGTTTAAGGTTGAATTACAAAAAAAAAATTAAGATTAAATTGACACGATTGCAATAGATTTACAATTTTTTTTGGTAATTTTCCCATGCTCATATGTTTGGAGGCGATTGTATGATACGCATTAAGGGGTTTTGTGACCTTTTATCTATTATTACTCTATTTTGAAGTAATAAAAGAATTATTTGGGCTTCCGGAATTCAACCTCCCTTCTTCTGTTGCGAGATTGTTGCTCTGGTTCATCATAAAAGTCCATCAATGAATTCTAATTCGAATGGGATATGCTGGCTCAGAAAGCCATCCATATTGCATGTTTTTCAATAGAAACGTAAGAAAATGAGCACCCATTCCCATCGCTCAAATTTCAGCTCGCGTGCTACCCAACAACAATCTCATTCAATTGGATAATGAGACTGGAGGCACAGTGACTCGAAGAGAGGTCACAAGGTGAGGGGAAATAAATTGTCCAAAAAATCTAAAATCTATTTTATAGTGGCAAATTCACTCTTAAACTTTTTAATTTGGCCAATTCGTTTATAAACCTTTTGAAAATTTTCAAATTTAATCCTTCCAGGCAAAATTGGTTAAGATTCGCTGACGTGGACATTGGCCATCTTACACGGCACGGTTGAGATGACCAGCCCTGACGTGGATGACAATTTTTGGAAATTTTCAAAATTTTCTAAACTATGGTCGAAACTTGTGACCACAATGCCCTAGCCTAGGCTTGGCGAGGGGGACCTTGGATCAGCAATCATGAACTTGTGTGGCTGGAATGGGGATATCAGGTGTTGAGAAAAATTTGGAATGGAAAGAAATGAAATTAGACTTTGAGGCGTGATAACACTTTTTTTAAGGAATTATTTACTCAACAACGTTGCTAATGGTTATGGGCAAAGATCCTCTAGGATATAATAAAGTCTCAACTGAGAATATTAGATAACAATTCTAATATTTCTCCAAGAACTCTCAAAGGAAAACAATCGAAAAGAAGGCTGTATTTTTTTTTTTAAAGAAATGAAAATATTAGTCGTTTATAATGAACAGAAACATTGATCAATTATATATGTTGAACAAATACAACTTTTCAAATGTAAAGAAGTTATGTCCGAACAGATACAACATTCCAAAGGTTGTAGAGCGCCTAATCACCATTAAGTAGATAAAAATTCAAAATTAAATAATAATAAAAAATAACCGTAATTCCTTTATAAACAATCACATCGCTTGAGCCTCCAAAGATAAAGATACAACTGTTAGGAGAAGCAAATACAACGGGTACACTAATTACAAATAAAAAATTCAAAATAAAATAAAAATTGCAAAGACGTCCACCTCAACACCGGCCATTTGGCCGTGCCACATAGACCGTTGATACCGATTGGATCGTCTCATGAGCAATTTCCGACCCAAATTGACTGGAGGGACCATATTGGAAAGTCTTCAAAAGGCTTAAAACTAAATTGATTAAAATTAAAAAAAAAATTAAAACTGAATTGATCGTCGCATAATAGATTTAGATCTTTTTAGATAATTTTCCCAAGGCGATGTGAGGGTTTCAAAGAATAACCTAAAAAAAAGTAAGTAATTTTCAAAGATGATGTCCGAGGTTCCCGTGTGATACTTTGCTGCGAGGCAGAGAGAAAGTCATGCGCAAGCAATGCTGTTAAAGCATAATGTAATAAAGAAGGTATGGAAAAAGCAGCAGACGATTTTAGCACAATCATGTGCAACTTTGAGGAAGATTCCTTGATTGAGATTGACAATACCACGAGATTAACATCCACTTCAAACAAAGCTGCAGTACACTAAAGCAAGACTCTCTTTGATGATGGTGCACCCTCAAACGTGGCAAGCGACAACAAATCAGAAGTCTCTAGCATGAATTTGATGAAGATGTTGACAATTCCCACGAACCATTTCACATGGTCGGCAAATTGCAATTGTATCTCCAGAGGTTTGACATGAAAGCATTTTCGTCAGGAAAAGTATAAAAATGTCCTAAACTTATTATATTGGTACTAATTCATTCATAAACCTTTTGATTAGACAATTTTATCTTACCAATTTAGCCCATTGACGTTAGATTTAGGCTGGATGAACTGAATTGATACAAATGTGAAAATGTTTATAACTAAATTGGCTCGATTAAAAAATTTAGAATTGAATTGATACAAATGCAATAAATTTAGTGACTTTTTTGGTCGTTTTTCTTTTTTTGAATCTAAATTCGCTAGATCGGATGAATCACAAGCTTTGATATCGAGGTCCCGTAATGTATCCGGTCAACTCGACTTGGGTTCGCACAAATATTTCACTAGAGAAAAAGGATCTTTAGGACAAAAAAGTACAAATTCAATGAGACAAAATCACACAGCCTGTACCCAAAGTAAGGTGTGCTGGCGGTTCGGAAAATCATCACCAAGAAGATTATTCCTCTAATTAAATATTAACAGGAAAAGCCAAATCAGTGGAGGGTATTGGCTGACGTGGATGCAACCAAATCCACGTGGCAGCACTGGGCGCTCCATGCCAGCCTGGCCTTCATGGGCGAGTCCCATTCCCACCGACACATCCTTTGGGGCCCCCCACGTCTTAACCACACGTATTATCCCCTAATTATACTAATGGAAAATGCGATTCCATCGTAGGTAAATTGATCACATCACCATCCTCTAATATTAATAAATTAAAGAATAGGACATCACTTTCATATTAATATATTCCATAATCACATAAGTTTATCTACTATAGGTAGCTTTGATCAATCCCAAAATGTTGTATAATCATCGCCACCAAATCTTCAATGCAGGACATTTACATCTTCGATTCTAGACAAAATCAAGAAAGAGCTTAACCCCCCATTGAGCATAAAAAGAAAACCCAATTTTCTGAAATTAATTCTACCGGCAACCCATATTTTAATTCATCGAACCAATATTGTATGACTCATTTATGGAAGGATCTTGCACGTTCATTTCCGGAGACATTGCCATAAATCTGCTTCGAATGAATAAATAAGTGGGGCATAGAAAATTACTTTCAGCCAAGATTTGGAGGAAATTGGATTTGCTATGATTTATTAAAGACGTGCTAATTGGTTGTCAGGTGGACAGGACGAAAAATTATTAAATGGGCAAATATTCTAATTCGTAAGCTAAAGCCACAAAGACATTTTAGCTTCCCATTCGCATGTTCTTCGATTAGGAGGATCATTGGTCTATGCAGTAATAACAAAGTGGTCCAAGATGTGCATCTCACGGGACCCTTTTGGATTGCCATTTCGATAGCGACTCATGATAATTCACCCTCCGTGGTTCTGGTATCAAAGGCACGCCTTTTTATTAATTGGTCCAAGAAAAATTTTTACTTTCCGTTCATGTATTTTCATGCCTTTTCGATATAAAATCATCGTAGTTTCAATTTGTCTAGTAAAGTCATTCACTCGTACAAATTGTCTAATTCAATCCCTTCGACCAAACCCAGCTGAAGTGTGTTATCGAACGAAGTCGTAGTATAGCGTGGATAACATTATTTTGTCTATGTGGCTGAATTTTATTTACATTGTATTTTCGCTTTGCCTAAATTAGCTAAATTTTCCACACATATCCACATGGACATCCGCATATTTTGTTTGCAGCGTACTTTGGTATCGCGCAACGGTCACATCAGCTGAAGTTGGTCAGCTTTGAGGTAAGAGGAGAAGGAGCTGATTACACAAATTAAAAGTATATGGGACTTGATTAGAAACTATGGGAAGGGAAAGTAAAAATTTTGTTGCATTCAAACGTTAATTACATGTAGACAAGGGAAAATGAAGATAATCGAAAAATACACATTCCGCATAGGACTTTTTTTATAATTCTTAAAAAACCGATGACATTACTCACTTTCTATATCAAACTCAAATCATATGGAATTTGTCATAGACGAAGTACAAGATTGTGCACACAAATGTGAGTTAGCATATTGGATTCTCCCGTTGATGTTAAGATTGCTTCAATATAGTCCACCAATTAGCTCAATTAGAAGTCAATATTATTAAAAATATATATATAGATGTAGCCGTTAAAAAGATCAATGGTTGCACAATTTAATCGTTAGTGTAGAAACATTACCATGACCAAAAGAATGGCCCTCCCACATGGACCCATCTCACCTAATGCAAAGCTGGCATTGGAATAATAATCCCAAAAGCAAATATATACACACCGCAATCCCCTCCACTCCACTCTGTCCACTACACCCACAATCCCTCTCCTCCACTAGTCCTTCCACACTCTCCTCCTCCACCACAATGAAGCCGGCACCACCGCTCTCCGCCGCCGCACTCGCCCTCGCCCTCTCCCTCCCCCTACTCCTCTGCCTCTCCCTCTCCCCTGCCGCCGATGCCCACAACATCACGCGCATCCTCGCCAAGCACCCCGAGTTCTCCACCTTCAACCACTACCTCACCGCCACCCACCTCGCCGCCGAGATCAACCGCCGCCTCACCATCACTGTCCTCGCGGTGGACAATGCCGCCATGAACTCCATCCTGGACAAGCACCTCTCGATCGGGACCCTCAAGAACGTCCTGTCCCTCCACGTGCTTGTGGACTACTTCGGCACCAAGAAGCTCCACCAGATCAGCAACGGCACCACCCTCACCTCCACCATGTTCCAGGCCACCGGCGCGGCGGCTGGCACCTCCGGCTACATCAACATCACAGACCTGAAGGGCGGGAAGGTCGGGTTCGGCGCTGAGGACAACGGGGGCGATCTCAACGCGGTTTTCGTGAAGTCCGTGGACGAGATTCCCTACAACATCTCTGTTTTGCAGATCAGCCAGGTACATTATGGACATTGTCTAGCAATAATTTCTAGGTTAAAGATCCCACCGACATTTATCCGCTGTCAATTACCATTGTTCTTGTATTCCTAGCTCTAACTTCTTGTCCTTTTCACATTACACTCGTGAAAGATGCTATTTCATGCAATTTGTTTGAAGTGTCCAATAATTCAATAATTTCTCCCTATTTTCCCAATCAAAAAGACGTCATCAAATTCAAATTTGATGTTTTTCATCAATTAGGCCAAAAAGTGTAATGTTAGTCATTATTTTTTGGAGTGACATTGGTAATTAGAATAAATTTAGAAACTAAGAGGATGCTTTTTTCTTGGTCGGTAAGAGGGTGTTAAATGTTGATAAAGTTTATATTTACCATAATCTAGGTGCTTTATTCTGTAACTCTCTTAATGTTATTTGTTCAGCCACATAAGTTAAGTTAATTTAGCTTTAGTATAAGTAATCATCCCCTCAAATTTTCCGTAAGATATATTAGACGGTTAGTTATTGAAATGGTTTTATTTGCTAGGTTATGACCTCGCCGGAGGCCGAAGCTCCGACCGCAAGCCCGAGCGACCTGAACATTACGGCCATCCTGTCAAAGCAGGGCTGCAAGTCCTTTGCCGACCTCATCTCCGCCTCAGGCGCCCTAAAGACCTTCGACGACAACCTCGAGGGCGGCCTCACCATCTTCTGCGCCTCCGACGCCGTCCTCTCCACATTCATGCCCAAGTACAAGAACCTCACCGCCGCCCAGAAGGTCTCCCTCCTCCTCTTCCATGGCATCCCGGTGTACCAGTCCCTCCAGACGCTCAAGTCCAACAACGGCGTCATGAACACCCTCGCCACCGACGGCGCGAGCAAGTTCGACTTCACCGTCCAGAACGACGGCGAGGACGTGAAGCTCGAGACCAAGGTCGTGACGGCGACGATCACCGGGACGGTGATCGATCAGGACCCTCTGATCGTCTACAAGATCGACAAGGTGTTGCAGCCCAGGGAACTGTTCAAGGGGGCGGCGGCGGACGCGCCGGCGCCGGCGCCCAAGGGGAGCAAGAAGAAGAAGGAGTCCCCGACGGAGGCGGACACGCCAGACGCGGACTCTCCGGAGGGGGACCCGGCGGACCAGACGGCGGATAACAGCAACGGCGTCGGCGGTGGGCTGCTCAGTGGGGTGAGAGTGGTGGTGGGCGTGGCCTTGAGTTTGTGCTTGTCGGTGGTTTTTCTGTAAAAAAGAAAAAAGAAAAACAGTGCTTTCTTTTTCTTTTTCGTTTTCTTTTTTCTTTTTCTTCTTTTGGTGCATGTGTGAAAAATGTTATAATGGAGATTGGTGGGGTTAGCAAAGGACGTGAATGTGAATATAAAAGCATGGGTGTCCTTCAATCGAGAAATCTTTGATAATTTATTATCAAAGAGAGGTGGGGCCCTGTGACAGATATCGTTGATTTTTGTATCGTTGACTGTGAAAAGGATTCAATGAATAGAAATGGGGTCCGGAGAGGGATATTTATTTGAGATTTGTTCCGATTTGTTGTCTTTTCGTGTAAATTAATGTTCGTGTCTGGTTTTTCTTCCTTCTTCTTCTTCTTTTTTCTTTAATTTGTTTATTTGAATCTCCACCTCAGATGGATACAATGTTCAGCAGATAATATATTTATTTTTCACAAATGGCCTTATTGTAAGATTACTTAACAGTAAGCTTAATCCACGTCTAGATCCATACCTAACTATTAAACCAATTTTATAAGAATTTTCTCGTACAATTACCATTAATCATCGATATACACAGACTGTATAATTTTTTTTTTTTGTTTTTGAGAAAAAAAGATCCACATCGAACATTATTGACTTGGATAGTTATACTTTTTAGTAATCAATTAACCATATAAATAAAAATATAAAGATAGCTGGTGCAAATATATTTTACAAAATCCATGTACCATATTAATATCCTTTTTTCCTTGAGTTGGTGAAACTTTTAATCTCACAATAGAAGGAAGGAAAGGGGAAAGGGACAAGAATTATTACATAGAAGAAGATTGTCACCAAAAAGTCAGACATCATTCTTCACGATATGCTGGCATGCACATCCTAGCTCAGCATATAATCCATGAAACATGTTGGGCCTAATGTCACTCCAATGATTAAATTAAATATAGTTTGAAAGATTATTAGAACTGAGAAGCACTTCAGAAAATAATTAGATAAGAGCATGCACTTGCTTTGATTATCACAAGGAATTTATAGTATACACTCCATGAATATGGTAATCTGCTGCTTGTTGGCTTCGTATACATTTATTGACTAACTTTACAAGTTTGATGTGGCAAAATATGTCCAAACTATGCACAGATGATACAGATCGAAGTTCGAGATGTCGGTTCACGAGGATCGAATGCAACAATATATGAGAGCGCGAAACGCCATGAAGAAACATAGACAGAATGATTGCCCGAACACAACGGTTACTGATCAAATGCTCTTCTGATCAAGATTAATAGCCAAAGTCTGCACAGCGGATATTGTGCCTCGCAGCGAGATAATGTACGCCGACCGGCCCTTCACTGCCATATGGGTAGAGCTCTGGTTGAACCTTCCTTTGTTCTAGCTCTTTCAGCAACGGCGTAAATACTGCCCAGGCTGCATCGAGTTCGTCGCTCCTGATGAACAGTCGATGCTCTCCTTTTGTAGCGTCCAAGAGGAGCCTCTCATATGCATCGGGGCCTTCACTCAGGTACCTTCATGAGGAAAAGATATCTTAGGATAGTAATGTATTGTGCAGCCAATTCATTGTCATGAATGACACGGAGGAACACAAGTGAGGGTACTGGATATCCCACTCGGAGTTCCCATTATGGAGCTCATCAGGCCATTTTTAGGCAGAAGATACTTGTCATAAAAGCCAGTTATTTTACGTAATTCAGCATTGGAAATTAAATTTTTTTTCTCGCCGCCTTTTGTATCATGTCTGATGGTCTTTTCTTGTAGTTGTGCTAATAGATAAAAGGGTGGAGAAAAGAAGCCAGCACAACTATTCAGAGTCTTGCCACCACTGCAGAATGTCTGGTTTGAGCCATAGCTAATCAGAAAGTAACTCTCTCTCTCTCTCTCTCTCTCTCTCTCTCTCTCTGTAAGCTCAAATTACTGGGGGATATTTAAAGTATCTTACCTTGTTTTGAAAAGCAAGTTCAGTTCACTGCAGTCCAATCTCTTTCCAAGGCCTGGAACCTTATTGTTGATCTTTAGGTAGATAGCTTCATCTGGCTGTACTCGAATCACGAGCTCGTTCGTAGCCTTATCCAAATCAGTTCCAAAGTTCCGATTGTACAGATTACCAGGGACATGCCTGAACTGCACTCTGATCTCTGCACTGAAAGTCATTGATATAGGATACGTTTCAATCTACTGCTTACACTTGACAGCAAACATTTTTCTGGAAAATGAAAATTGTATGTGTCCAAAAGGTACTAAGTATTAGCTACCGCTTTGACTGTAGAGCTTTGCCCGCAATCATCATGAAGGGAACTCCATCCCACCGTGAATTGTTAATGAAGAGAGTTGCAGCGGCAAAAGTTGGCGTGAGGCTATTTTTTGACACCGTCGGATCATCAGTATAAGCCGGATATGATGCATTCCCTTCGCTGCAGCCCTTATATTGGCCCACAACCACATCTTGAAGACAAAGAGGTTTAATAGAACGTAATACCTTAACCTGATTCAAATAATGTTGAAGATCTAGTCACCGGAACATATAAAAGAATCACAAGATGACTACTCGCGCTCGATTTATGACCTACAGAAGTTAATGTAGGGATAGCAATAGTTGTTGCATACATATAAGACCATAAAATTCATGTCATTTTGGTGTTGGTCATATGGACTTCCTCCAATAATTGGTCCATTATACCTCCCTCCTCTCATTACAAAATCCCCTAAAAGGAATTCGATAAAAGAAGACATCTTCCTACCTTTTCGTTCCTTATGTCCTCGGCATCCAGGCTGACGGGTGTCTCCATTGCAAATAATGCTAGCAAATGTATCAGATGATTCTGCAGTATATCCCTTATTATTCCATAGTCATCGAAGTATCTGCAAAGAGAAGTGCATAGAGAAGCAACAGATCATGCTGATGTTCACATGTGAGATAATCATATAGTTCTAGGGAGGAAATAAGACAAACCTTCCTTGACCCTCTGTCCCCAAATCTTCAGAGAATATTAGTTGTACATTTCTTATGTAGTTCCTGGACCATAAAGGCTCAAATACCAGATTTGAAAAACGAAGTGCTAAGAGGTTTTCGAACAGCTCCTCACCCAAGTGATGGTCAATTCTGCGGGCACATCAGATGCGTCCAACATCAATCTACCTAATGTTTTACCATACAAAGCGTAGGTATCATGCTAGATGTATACCTGAATATTTCATCCTCAGACAGATATTGCCTTAAACTCCTTGTCAGTCCTCTGGATGACTCTAAGTCACGGCCAAATGGTTTTTCAACAATGACACGGGTCCAGCCATCAAGGGAAGAAGCACGACGCCTAGCACATCGTACCGCATCAACAAACATAGTTGGAGGAATCGCTAAGTAATAGAGCCTATTTGAACGTCTTCCAGCCTGAAATGAGATTATATTCAGCGTGCCATCACTTGCTGAAAGCAGTCTTGAGATGCTAGATTATAGCTAATCCGTAGTCTACATTTGCACATGACACAATAAGCTCAATTCCCAGGGATTCTAAACCTACATTCTTAAGGCTGATTTATGCTAATGCTTATGCGAATGCATTTAATCCAAGCTTTCATTAAAGCATTGTCCAAAGAGGGAATCTAAGTATATATAAGTACCTCTTTCTCCTTCAAAATCTTGTCGAGCTCAAGGAAGTGCTCCTCGGAGCTATACTGACCTGAGTGGTGAAAGCATCTCTTCAAGAACTGGTTCATTTTCTCATTACAGTTTTCCCTGTTTGCAATAGGTGATCAACACAAGTGAATCACAAACATAAGCAAAGTATCATGTAAGACCAGGCTACATTTTAGATTGTGTACCTCTTGTCAATCCTACATGTCAAATTTTTGCTAATGGACTTCCTCAGTTCCTCATGAGTCATTGTACTCCGTGCATAGCCAAAAATTGTGAAATTCTATAGACCAGCAAAAGAACGTATAAGACATTAAGCTAAACGGTAAGATAACAAAGACAGAAATTTCAGGTCGGATAATCAATAATAGATGCAGTAAAAACCTCAGGCAAATGATCTTCATAGAACAAAGCAAATAGTGCAGGGAAGATCTTGTTCCTCGCAAGGTCCCCTGAAGCTCCAACTACCACAATGCTGAGAGTTGACTCTTCCTTTTGCGATTCTGTAAAG
The DNA here is from genome assembly GCA_001662345.2 of Metrosideros polymorpha var. glaberrima. Classification (NCBI taxonomy): domain Eukaryota; kingdom Viridiplantae; phylum Streptophyta; class Magnoliopsida; order Myrtales; family Myrtaceae; genus Metrosideros; species Metrosideros polymorpha. The sequence continues at coordinate 5,729,483 of BCNH02000008.1, read as the reverse complement.
GCCAGAGAACTCTCTTTTTCTTGAGTCTTAACAGGATTAGCAGTCGAATGTGTCCAGATAACCTCTGCATCATCCAGCCTCATATTTAGATACTGGCACCAGTTTAGAAACCAGACAACAAATACATAATAAAGAAAATAAACCACTTTCAATCTCAATGACATCTGATTTTATCATCTAGTAACCTAACGTAGGCAAACATATCTGATAAAGACAACATCCTGAACAGCAAGAGGAGACTGTATTCAGCTGCAATCAAGGATTGCAAAACAAAGGGAAGCCAGCCAATAGATACATCAGACTCATAGGCCCGAATAAAATTTGTCATGTATTGACCAGATCTTGGTAGTGTGGCACTCATCAATTTCCATTACATCATAGAGGTCAAGAACGTTAAGGGAGTCCAATAATGTCGTGTTCGTTCTGCACAACCAAATCGAAGCATGACGAGATGTGAAAAAAAGGTCAAGATGCATGAGACCCTAATGGTTGTCCAGCAATAAATGATATTCGATCGCGAGTCATGAGAGAGAAAATGGCAAACCTATTTATGTTTACTTACTTTTGAGATCTGAGCACAGAGCTAGAATTGGAAGTTGGCTCTTTAGGGCCGTTCCTTTCACAAGTACTGGAAATTCATATATTCACCAGTAAAACTATGTGATATAGGACAATTCACGAAACTGTGATGAAAATTCATCACACAATAGTGTACTAAATTTAGCTAGCAGCGGTAGTAATTACTATGTATTTATCATCTTGTCCCACAATTATGGTTCCCCTGCACATGGATCTGAAATGGACAAAATTATGCATACATCACTAGCACCAAGCAAGATTACTACTGTATGCTGCAATTCTTTTTTTCCACAGTGGTCAATCAAGCATGCCTCAGATATTAAAATCGCAACGTCTCAACATTTTGACACCTTTTGACCGATCACAACCCCAATTTCCATAGCACGGAAGATCTATTCGTCATGCTTAGCAAACCAAACCAATCATCTGAAACTGTTGATCTCGAGCAGATTGTTCACTAGGAAATCAAACTCTCAGAAGCACAAAAAGGCATACGCCAATCAAATGGCTAGCAATTTTCACGTACACAAAGCAAGCGAAAGAAAAGAAACGAACCATTCTGCACGGAAACGGCACCCGGCAGGTGCACATTGGACGCTTTGAGCTTGAACTTCCCGCCATTTTTACTTCTCTGACATGACCAGGTCGTTGAAGAAGTTCTTGCTGGTAATGCCTTGTGATCGAACAAAGAGCAAGAAAAGGTAGCTGAAGAAGGAGAACAGGGACTCAAACGTAAAGCCATGTATGAGAACTGGGCAGAAACTAAAAAAAAGATGGAAGCTTTTAGTTGTTTTTCCCTTTCTGTGGGGATTATGTGACAGAAGCAATCATTTACACTGTTGATTTCAAGGAAATTACCTCAGCCATTAATGAGGTATGCACATATATCATGCATGCCTACTTGCCCTTCAACTTGTTTCAGTCGATGAAATTCTGTCATCTGTGTTCACCAAACTCCATGAGAGACTTTAGGTACTAACTACAACATCTACTCTCTCTCTCTCTCTCTCTCTCCTTTATGAGAAGATTGGTTTGACCAACATCATTGACTTACAGGTGGGGTACGCAAGAGAATGTTCAAGCTCCTGTCTGAAGCTACCAGTTTCCTTTATTACCTTGACAAGGTTTTTTATTGACTAAGTACATTAATCTCACGAGACATACGGAAACTGGAAATTATTTTCGTGGGAATTTAATTTATATAACTACTGGCACAAAAATATATATATGTGTGTGTGTCAAAAGAGCAAAAAAGAAAAAAGAAGAAAATAACGAATGTATTCCCATAGATATCTCGCATTACATAATCTCCGGTTCCTTTACTAGCAGAGATTCATAGAAAGGTTGTGCTTCTTCGCGATGAAACGATGAATTTACGAGAGAATAGCACGTCATTGCGTTAGGTAACGTCATGCTTCAACCTATCATACTTGCTCTACTTCATCGACACGAGAGAGTCGACCAGAAAATTGACATTAACCTCCGGGGTCGACACATCGGCCCTCTTTGTTTTCTAGGAAAAGACTGAGAATCGATCTACATGTGTTTATACCATTTGTTAAATGTTATCTCGCATTCGCAATAAGCTGTTCCGTTCAATAACTAAATAATTTCCCTGAATTCACCGAATTAGATAACCCCAGTAGGACAAGCCTTGCAATAATCGTTAGAAGATTGAATTTTTTTTATATGACTTTTACTCTCCTTCCTCAGCCACCTGTGACTTTCGGATGGCAAACCTCTAATCGCGTAGCTGTTCTGACGATCCCAGGTTGTCGTCGATTTGTTAATTCATTTGACCATCGTCGGCGGTCACATTCATTTCATCCACCTTAGATCACGCCCTCGACAGAGAGAGGCAGCGATGTTCACTGATAAAGTCTAGCTCCGGCGGGTGTTGGCATTGGCTAGAGGGAAGACGGAGTGAGATTCCAACATTCCTTGAAACCACGAATGATCGGGCATTAGATTACAAACCCTGCCCCTTTTTCTTCCCAAAAGAAATTTTATTTGGAATACAACGACCAATGGTACAAATGAAGAGAAAGGAGACGCAGTCTAGATTGATGTATTTATCTCGCGGAAAATTGTCCAAGAAGTCTTAAACAGATTTATTGCACTTTTGTCAATTCAGTCATAAATTTTTAATTATGTCAATTGAGTCCTACACCTATTTTAGGTTTTGTCATTGTAGTCCATCCAGCCAATTTTGGATGAAAATTGATGACGTGGACACTGGCCTCTATACATGGCATAATCAACAATGATGCGAAATTTTTTCAAATTTTTACGATTTTTTTATTGATTTTTTTCTTTTTTCTTTTATGTTAAGGCCAACGAAGGTTGCTAATCGAGGCCCAACTCAACCTCGGCGACCCTCGCCCAGTGGTTGGCAAGGGCTCATGCCCTGGCCCAGCTCTGAATGAGGGTAGAAAAGCTCGCCCAGTGGCCGGTGAGGGCCACGTGGTGAGGGCTTACGACCCTCACCGGCCACTAGGCAAGCATCACAACCCTTGCCTACGATGGCCCTCGCCCAATGGCCGACAGGGGTCGTCGAACCTCAGCCGATAGCCGGCAAGGGCTGCTTGGCAGCCCCCTACTTGCCTTAATACTAAAAAGAAAAGAAAAGAAAAGAAAAAAATGAATAAAAAATTTTAAAAATTTTCCATGTCAGCGTCGTAGGACGGCCGTCGTCCACATCATCATTTTTTGTCCAAAATTGGCCAGATAGACTATAATGGCAAAACGTTAAAAGATTTAGAACTCAATTGGCACAATTAAAACGTTTATGACTGAATTGGCAAAAGTGCAATAGGTTTAGGACTTTTTGAACAATTTTCCCATTTATCTAGTATCACAAGCAGAAACAAAAGCAACCTTCAGATGCTGCTATTGCTACTCCGGCCTCTCAGGCATGTTCGAGTATATGTAACACCAGTGTTTGCCACCAAACCTCGTTTTGCTCTCGAAGTGTTCGAAACCAGGACTGTCCTCACCTTTTGCCTTTGCCTTTGCCATATGATAGAACTGGTCTTTTTCATCAGAAGGATACGCCTCTACATATTCCTCGATCGGCTTTTACTGCGCAATCAAAAGGCTAATCATATGGCCTAGTCAAAACCTCAAATAAACACACTGAAACCAAACTGTGAATCGGGGGAGATTGTTTGATAAACTCGTTCTATGGATGGACAGAACGGATCAGAGCGTGCTAGAACATTATGTATGAGATTTACGAGCCAGTGAGAAGTATACTGTGGCTTGACCATTTGCATTTTAAGCACAAAGGATTCTTCAGGACCGGCGAATTACCTCAGCAGCCTCGATTTCTTGCTCTTGTTCCGTCATATCGAAAGAAAGAGGTTGCAGCACGCAAACAAAGAGCAAGTCCGACTTGGTAAACTACGATTCATGGGGTTGCCTGCAACCAGAAAACCAAGGTGGAGACTCGTCTGTCGGATTCCATAACAGGTAAATGGACAACACTGTAATTGTTATCTTCAAATTATCTCCATAATCTCTAATCATAACATGATTGTGAGCCATACCCCAACACATAGCAAGCAAGAGCAATGCAGCAGAAGTACTTCAAAAGGAACTAAAACTAGTGCCCGATTTCTCCTCTCTACCAGAATGCTAGAACCTCAACAAACTTGGCTGTTATCTCACAACAACGAAACAACATCCACCATTTTAGTCAGAACTCAAAGTCGAGAGCAACTTCTGCGGTTTTAGTGCTGGGGTGGATTTGCAACTCACTCCCGTCTATTCCAGAATGGAAACTCACAAAACATTCGAAAAGGCACTAGTTCAATCAAGGGCAGCGCAGAGTAAAATGGCCAGATTTTATGGTAAACATACACTGCAAGTATCTTCGTGTATTCCAAGATGTTTAAAAGTGAATAGCTAAAAATGTCCCAGAGCTACTTTGAACTCATAGCCCCAAAAGAACCAAAAAAGGGGAATGATTCTGGATTTATGCTCAGTCACTCTGTCCTGCCAAATAAATTAGCAGCAGTATCCCCACGCGATAAAAAGCTCGAGGACAAGCCAGTTGCATTGCTCATGGTAACAAAGTGGGTGTAGGCAGAAAAGATGCAAATACATGGATTGAAAACACAGATTCTTAGTTTACTCATAAAGACAGAAATCTAAGAAAATTAGTTCGCTCAAAAGACAGCACACCTTGCAGCATCATGTTATTGTAGCTGAACTTTGGTCTCTAGGCCCCTCAAAAAGCTCCTTTTGGTTTACTGTTAAATTTTAAAAAGAAACCGTTTCATAAATTTTTGACGTGACAAATTTTGAAGATTTTTGGTGGATGTACTACAAATGGAATTCAAATTCAAACACTAAAAGCAATAGTCACGCTTATTCCATATTTACCAAAAGCAGAGAGAGTTTGAAAGTGCCCGCATGTTCGCGCTGCCTCAATCTCTCCATTTCATTTCTGGATGCAAGATGAACACGGCCGCAGCATGCAGATGAAGAGCAACTCGGATTAGTAAAGAATGACTTGTGGCTTTCCCTGTGCTCAAACAAGGGACATTCAATCAGGTTTTTCCCTAGGAAAAAGAAAAATGACTGAGAAGAAGTCTGGACAAGGCCAAAGCCACCCTCAGTGAAACGAGAGACCAAACTATAGCAGCATCGTTAAACCAGGCTTTTAAGAAAGATAGCAGAATTACTGCATCAATATCATACTTTAAAGAAGAATTCCAGGACTTCATTAAATTTAGTGTCTATCTGAAGGAAATAAAAAAAATCGCTTCAGTTGGCATTCCTGTGCGAAGGAATCAAGATATTAGCTTGTTTGCTTTATCAAATCGATGACCCCAACATATGAAAGGATCATTTACTACTGTCTCTCCTTTTACTTCTCTGATAGCGCAAACATATTCTCACCCTATACGTACTCAAATTATCAATAGTTTTGGGGAGCCAGCGCATGAGCATCAAGTAATCCAGTTCCGCATGATGGTACCTAAATCCTTCCAGCCAAGTTCACATGAAAAGAAAAATCATGAATACTGTAGGTACAGCATGGAAGTACTTGCTATTGCTGCATAAGAAGCATGTCCTCAGAATAGATCTATCACAAGCCAAAGTCACCATAAGATGTTCCGTTCCGTGAAGAACTGTATGTATCTTAATTAGTGACTCAACAAGATGTACATGCTCAATCGGCACTTCAATCCAGACGCATCTCCTCTTCTGTTACTCACGATGATTAACAACACATAAGACACATAGATCATGAAGTTTTATCAAAATAAAAAAAGAAATGAAGAGAGAACCAAGTTCCATATCATTTCTCTGCATTTGGAAATTGAAGCTTGTGCTTAGTGATGTAGTTCTGAGTATCTATAAGCCCCTGGATTTCACCATTAATTCCATCATAGCCAGCATCTTCCAATTAATTAATTCCTGATCCTCAACACTTGTTTATCGACCGACGACAGACCACTAGACATGTTTACAATATCAAGATCGGTATCCCTAAAAATAAAACAGAGGAAATGGAGTCACAATTCACTTGCTTAATTTATAGCAGAAGACCAACAATCAGCACTTTTAACTGTGAAGACTTGGACTAAACATTCAGTGCAAGAGGTGGCAAAATTGGAGAGGAAAAATTCCAGAACAAAGTGACTGAAAGAGACCTGCCATGATGGACCAAAAAGGACTGTTTCTCTTAACTTTACTGAGCAGAGTACAGACACATGTAAACTTTTGGTAATCTAGGAGTCAATTCTCTTATGGCTTCTGTTTTCCTCCCCTCCCTATTTCAATGGGATAACAAATTCAAACATATTCAACAGTAGAATGGTGATGGGAAAGAGCAGATATAGTTCGTAGACACAGAAAATACTATAAGGACAACGTTTGGCAATAACCAGAACAACAAACAAAAGCAAGATATGGTCATCTGCTGCAGAAAAGTGCATACAAAACAAAGAAAATGATTGGTGTACTGTCGCTTAGTTTTTCTTTTCTTTTTCGTCGTTGTAGTTCCATATATATTAAAACAGACTGTGCTTGTATTGTATAGTCATCAGAATTTTGCTGTGTGTTTGTAAGTGGCCATAGTGTATTCAGAGTGATGAAGACATGAGTCCTTTCTCGGTAGTACACCAGGTAATCGCCTCTGAGGGAGGTCTTCTCCATTTCGTCACTTCTTGCAGCTTATTCTTCACTGTATAGTCATTTGAAGGTAACTACTCACTGATGCAGTTCTTTGTCTCTACTCATTTATTGCTTTATTGCCCTTCCTAAGCAGAATACCAAGCAAAGGGAAGTGCCAATTCCAACATCGCTATACGATTAGAGTGCAGTAATTATTCAACTTAAGAATGCAAAATCACAGTTTTGATGAATTAAAACTCCACCGTATACACGGCCACATAACATATCATTTAATCAGGTGTTGTTTCGCCGGAAATGTTCCTGCGACGAAATATCTTTCACCGAAAGTAGTTCTTCGGCTTTTAAATAGATAAAAGGGGTTCTGTGGCAATTCCGAACAGAAGTAATCTGGATAAGCGTAGGGAATTAGGCTTGAATTGTAATTAATTGATTTAAAATTAAACCACAGAGTCAATGCAACAATGAGACGCAAAATCGCCCAATTGATGCTAGGAGATCATGCAAACCAAATTCACTCAGAGTCTGACTCAATAGAACAACTCGACTTGCGTAACAGTTGCAAACGACCCGCGTTATTAAGCCTCAACAGAGTTTGACTCAATGACGAAACTGAACAACGTGTCGATATGACGCTGGAGTTAGATTTAACGACGTAATATCACCTTTAAAGTAGAACAATCCAGAGTTTGACTCAATGAAAAGATTTCAAGCTACATCTAAGACTAATTACTAGAATTGAAATGCGTAAATGAAAGACAACATTGTGTGTATTTTTTGCGTCTGTCTTCTTATCTTGGGGTCCCGTGGTATTTATAGAGGATTGTGACAACCGTTTTGGCGCCTAGTCTGGATAAACCGCTTTTGAAGCTTTTGACTTGATCTTCCCCATAATCCACTCGTTCATTGATAACTGTCTTTAATCCATCGGACTGTTCTTTCGTCCACGTTGCTAATAATCATTTTGTCAAGCCGCACTTTTGCTAATAACTACCTTCAATGCATTAGGTCATCCTTTCCGCTTACATTGTTAATGGGCGCCCTTCAATACATCGATGACCTTTCCAATTCCTATTTTCCTCTTTAGTTACTCCCTTCTATCCATAATTCATCATGAAACGTATCACGATTGAATCTAGTAAAATCTCTCAGGAAATTTTAGTTGATACTATAGCTCCACAAGATTTTCTAAGATGACCAATGCGTATCACAACTAACCCATCGTGTCGAGGTTATTCATCATTAGTTCATCAATATCCCTCTTCTCGTGCCGAGCACGTGATTAACCATATGCGAATTTATTTGGGTGTCAACAGGTGTAAAAGACAATCTTAGAAATTATAATAGTAAAAATGATTCTGCTTCCAGAAACTGCCTCCCAGAAACAATATTATTCCAAACCAGACTATGTTAACATAACTTTATATAACTACTACAGCAGCACAGAAAGTGAAATCAGTGCATCCACAACAGGAAGTAAAAGTTCATGCAATATCACAACCAGAAAATTCTTGCTTAGTCCCAGGTCCACTGGACTGAGTCCATTCTAACCATTACAGAAAACTTGCATAATTCTCCAGATATTCAGGGTCATAGCAGTAGATGTAAGTTCTTTTGCCGCTCCCAGTAGTTGTGGCCAAAGGACCGAAACCAGGGTAGTCATTAACAGCCCCTGCCGAGCAAATCTTCGTCATGTAATAGAATTGCTCATTTTCAAAAACGAAAGATTGTGCTGCGTACTCCTCCATGGGCATCCACTAGAATCAAAATAAAATTCATCTAGTTCAGTTCATAAATTTGAACAAAGAAAAAAGTAACGAATGATCAGCTTTTAACACCCCTAGTAAATGGGTGGATCTGAACAGACATTCAGTGAAGTCATTCGTCATTGATGTGCTTAAGAAATTATACATCAGATCTTACTAGATTCATTGTTTAGCACAAACGAGCAAGAATGCAAGATTAAAGCACGAAGTGCAGATTGTACAAGACAGCCTGAGCAAAGATTTAACGAGTTAAAAATCATCGTACTTCTACCAAAGTCAAGAAGTTTTGCAAGGGTGCAATTTACCCGGGCTGCCTTGATCTCTATGTCCTGTTGCTCAATAGGAGATGGTTCTGACTTAAACTTAAGCTTGCAAAGGAAGACCAACTCTGATTTTCCGAAGTCTGCTTTGTGGCTTTGCCTGTGGTCGAACATAAAAGATAGTATTGCAAACATAAACATCAGAAGGCTAAACACAGAAAAGGCTCTAAATGAAGACCAAAACATATAAATGCACCACAATCTGAGAAAGAGGATTTTATTTACCTGAAACAGAGGACTTTGACGAATTCAGTGTCTACCTGTAGAACATAGAAGAATAAGGCTTCAGTTGGAATTCTCAAGGGAATGCCTCAGAGAATTAGCTTTTCAACACGACATAAAACTCATCACTTACTCCCGTCTTTTCCTTCACTTCTCTGACAACTGCATCACTTATATCCTCACCCTATGGGGAGAGAGTCACAGTCAAACCATTGCAATACATATTGATACTTCTGATGTAGCACCTAATATCCTAAACATACTCACCTCTTTAACAACTCCATTGGGGAGCTTCCATTCAATCATATAGCTGGCCGTTCCACTGCTCGCGTCGACTACAGGCACCTAGACAGGGGGGAAAGGTTTTTAATTCTTTGAAGTGTTGAGTGTCTGGTTGTATTAGAATCATGTGCAAAACCAGATAAAGCAGTGCAAACGCGTGCCCTGAAGGAAAGTTAGTATAAAACTTTGATGTATATTATCCTTTCACAAAGTAATGCTCTTATCCACGAATTGAATCAATTAAGAGAGGAAAAACGACAGAAACTACTCCAAATGCCAATATGGCAGGCAGTCACAACACTAAATGGCTCGTCACATAGATAGCCTAGTCAAACCAAAAAATTATAGCAAGGCATTGGCACCAAAGACTGGTTCTGTTAGGAAAAAGAAAAAAAATCTAACGTCTCTGCTAATCAACAATAGCAACACACACATGATGATTCTATCTGTCCTTCTAAAGGATAAAAATGCCTATCAAGAAGTCTGATTTCATGCACTGCACATCTCTAGTCTTACTTTATGCTGCAGAGAGAAGTGTCCGGTGCTAAAGTCTGAGTCTGAACTTTTTAAAAACTATTGAATGAGCAAATCATATGTTCCATTTCAATCTCTTTGCATCTTCCTATTAGATCGTTTTAAAGGGGCTAATGCAAGAAATGACAATGGCAAGGCAGAAAATTACCTCTCCTTTATCGTTCACAACAAGACCGGAAACTCGCAACTCACGGGAAGCACTCGCAGAAAAAGAATATGTGGTCTCAGGAAGGCGGCAGACAAGCATAAAGTAATTTGGTCCGGCATGATATAACCAGAATCCTTCCTGCCAAATTACCAGTGTGAGACAGAAATGTGATTTGTCTTATTCAATAAAGAACAATATATATACACAAAACAAACCCTAAAAGACATAAAGACAACTTTGCCCTTTATACTTCTAACACCCTCCCTCAAACTAGAGCATAGATATTAATCATGTCCAACTTGTTACAAATATACTCAACCCTACTACTTCCTAAAGACATGGTGAAAATATCAGCTAACTGTTCACCAGTCCTAACATGACTAGTAGAAATAACTCTAGTTTGAAGCTTCTCATAGACGAGGTGACAATCGACTTCAATATGCTTAGCAGCAATTCACCAAAACTTCATAAAACCAGAATTACCAAACAAAAAACAGCAATTTCCACCATCCAAATCACAAAGAAACTGCACTTCCAGAATAGAATAGTTCACTCTCTTCCACATCCACAGACAATTCCTCCAATAATCACCCCACAACACACAAATCAAGATATTGCTTCAAAGACACACTTAGGAAGCCACGAATATCATCTGGAAAACACTGGACGACTCTGGACAGAGCTGGACGACACTCCGGCGAGGCTCAACGGCGCCGAATCTGGGCTCGCCAGCCTAGATGACGCTAAACGACGCCATAGCTAGGCTCGCCGGCCTAGGCGACGGTAGACGACACCCCTACAAAGCAGATGCGGCGCCGGATATGGACGATGCTGGACGAAGCTCCGGCGACCTAGACAACGTCGAGAATAGGCTCGCCGGCCTATTGGGAGTCGGACGGAGCCCTGGGCGACCTCGACAGAGCCAGATCTAGGCTCGCCGGCCTAGCCCGACGCTGGGCGACCCCCCTGCTCGTCGGTGGCTGGTGGCCGACGAGTGGTCAATGACGATTTTAAGTTTTAGTGTGTTTTAGGATTTCTATCGTGCTCTGGTATGATGCGAGACGGAAAAGTGATTTATCTTATTCAATAAAAACGTAAAAACAACTTTACCCTTTATATTTCTGATAACCAGAAAATATTGCAATGAGCCGTCTATTCCATAACAAAACCCATCAAACTTTATGTTAGAAATAAATCTAACAAGTATGGACTGTCGAATTGAACTGAATCTCACATGGGCCAATAGCCAAGAAAAGCATATATATGTACCTTCACACAAATATCCACAAGGTGTGAATGTTCAGTGGGCAATTTGATCCACACACCCTTCTTCCCCTGCAACCAAAAGATACCCAATAAGAACAAATGTAGTAGAACAGAGCGGTATTCTTACAAATCGGAAAAAAAAAAAAGAATGACAAGACCGATAAAATACAAGTTGAGTACCAGTTGTTCCCATCTTGATATTGAAGCTCGGAGCAAAGGGGCAAAGACATCAGCATCCATATGCTCCTTCATCTCAACAGTGACTCCTCCATATGAATCGTGATTCCCATTGAGCAGACTGTCGTTATTTCCAGCCATGCCTTTCCTCAGAGCTGTTGATGCACTGATGAAGTTGTTATCTGATGGGGGGAAATGGCACTCTTAGGAGCTAAACCTGGACGGATGAAGCAACAATTCAGAGCTTGATCCTTCGGAGCTTCACACCTCTCTTCCGCTCCGAGGAAGATGAGGACGCATTTTATAGAAGTAAAGAGATATGGGGTTGAAGAGGAGGTGTCCATGAAAGCTTCATTCGTGAAATGGAGAGTACCTTCCTGAAATCACGTCCCCTTTTGCCAACGTCGCCATCGCTCGTGGTGGGAAAGATGGCGACGTTGGCCGTGCGACGTTGGCCGTGGGACTTGGAACGAAAGATGGCGACGTTGGCCGTGCGACGTTGGCCGTGGGACTTGGAACGAAAGATGGCGACGTTGGCCGTGGGACTTGGAAAGTGGGACATGATTTTAGAACGGGACTCTCCCTCTCACAAATGCGGCGGGTCTTGAAATCATGAGTTTATTCAGAACTAAAAAAGTCAATCAGATTAAAAGGAAGGGATAATGACACAAATGGTCCCTGAACTTTGGCTCAATGTGCAATTTGGTCTCTGAACTTTCAATTTGACACAAATAGTCCCTGAACTTTAACTTAATGTTCACAAATGGTCCTTGAACTTTCAATTTAACACAAATGGTCCCTGAACTTTTGGTACATGTTCAGACTAGTCCCTGAACTTTAGCTCAATGTTCACAAATGGTCCTTGAACTTAAAATAATGGAAGGACCTCATTGAACATCTTCATATAGTTCAGGGACTAACTTGAACATTGATCAAAAGTTTAGGGACCATTTGTGTCAAATTGAAAGTTCAGGGACCATTTGTGGACATTAAGCTAAAGTTCAGGAACCATTTGTGTCAAATTGAAAGTTCAGGGACCAAATTGCATATTGAGCCAAAGTTCATGGACCATTTGTGTCATTTTCCCTTAAGAAAACGAGGAGAAAATGGAGGAGAGAGCCCGGCCTTTTTATATAGCGCGCCACGCAAAACTGTAGTTGAACTCGCTTGAGTTTTCTCACTAAAAATAATCAAATAACAATTGATTTCGGCTTTCATAGTTTAATATGATTTTTTAAATACTGATTTCAATATACTCAGCATTAATTATTTTTATTGAAAAATTTCAATTTTTATTTCGTTGCTTTTTGATTGTATGGGATTCTAGAGGCCGTTCTTGGGAATGGTGGGGGGACCATTGACATCGACGATGGCCGGTGGAGAGAGATTATATTTAGATTCCATGATGTCAAATTGATTCAATTGAGCCATTTTGTTAATTCTATCCAATTTGGTTATTTATCTTTCTTTCTTTTTAGCATGGAATTTGGTTCTCTATCTTACGTAGAGATGGCGTGGCTAAACCAAGATTGTTTTGGTCAAGATCTGATTTTTAATATAAATTTTATTTAAATCTAATTTTAAAAAAAGCTAAAAATCCTAACTTTATGATATAAAAAAGAAGAAGAGAGAGACCCAAACACAAAAACCACCTAAATTGGGAATGTCCATAAATCAAACAAATGAAGAAACACTGAACTTTAGTTATAATTTCGAACTTTAGTTATAATGTCGAATTTTAGTTTAGACTAGCTTTTTCATTCAAGATTCATAAAGTTATAATTTCGATTCATGATTAGGTAACTCAATTTATGAATAAAAATAAATGTGAATAAAAAAATCTTATTTTTGTAAATCACTAACTTTATTTTCCTTTACAACACGTCCTTTCAATACCCACGTTACCAAACCCAGTTATCAATCCAGTAGGAAGAGCTTTAGGCAGCCTACAGGCTCATCATTGGGACCACCATGGCTGTCTCTTCTCAGCCTCTTTCTTAACCTTCAGCATCCCTTATTATTTTAGTCATCAAAAACCAGATTTGAATGTTGACTTTACAACCCAAAATGAAAGATATGAAAAAGAAAGAAAAAAGAATCACTATCTTTTCTTTTGTCCTAATTGGTTCGGTGACGTGAGCATACTCTCTGATTCTTCAACTTCCTCTTTATCTCTTTTGCAGCCAGATCTTTTTGTATATATAAATCTATTCCGTACTTAATAATAAATAATTCGATTTTTGAAACATTGGTCACATGTGACAGACATTGATTACACATGACATGAGAAAAAATAAATTATAAGCTACAAGTTGTCCTATATGGCTGGGAAATAAATGTCTTAAGGGCCTTTACTAATAATATCCAAATTTTAACAAGGATTTATGCAAAAATTGGCCCGTTATAGCACTTGAACCCTTGATTATACGGGAAAAAGAAATCAATGAATAATAATTAATACACACATACTTGTCGATAATTTGGAATGATACATGTGCAAGGAAAAAGAGAGGAATCTGAGGCGAGAGAAAAGAAAAGAGAACAATCTTTACTGAATTACCTCAATAATACGTGAGGTAAGGACCATCTGCGTTTCAATCTCGGATTATGATGGATAAAAGTATTTGAGTTTATTACATTAGAGTCTCGTTAATATATGTCCATATATACCAAATAGATTGCGAATGTCCAGGAAAAATAAAAACTTTCTGCGAAGAAAAAGACTAATTTCTGTTTATTATTCTGTTAAGAGACGAGATTATGTTTAACTTACGTTGTTTTTGCAAGAAAGGAAGAGATGAATATGCTCCCATAAGTCCACGTGGACGGCTCTTAGTGAAATTATCTATCTTCGAAGATAGATAGATAAATAAATATAGAAAAAAAAAAAAAAAAAAGGCAGAAGGTGGGCACTTGGATACGCTTTGTCGTCGTCGGACACGATGGATTAGAGTAACGACAACTTGAGAAAAAGCAATATGCACCCTTTAGAGCACGTACGAAGCGGGCGTCGACGGTTGCGTACGAGGCTCGCAATGGGGGACAACATATGCGACCAATGATAAGGCTTCGTCGACCGACAAATCTTGGGAAAATGGGGGAATGACCAGATCTGGTGGATTCCTTTGACCTGTTGTCCAATTGGAAACCTCTCGAATTGGAGCTGTCTTGAAGCAGGCCTACTCTCGTAAAATACCTCATATGCTATATTTCATCTCCATAGTCCCCCTACACAATACTTGACATGTGCATCACCAAGCGTCCCGAAATGTGGAAATGGCCGGTCGTTCGTGGTGCACGCGCATCCCACGTGCACAATTTCAAGGCAATCGGGGGGCATTTTCTACAAGAAAATTAAATTTGCAATATAGGCTCCGTAAGTTTTCTCGAAATTCCATTCGTCAAGCGGTCTTATTCTATGGCTCAATTGTGTGCGAAATGGGAGACATGGACTCCAACCAAGGCTGGATCTCCTCCATCATTTCTTGCATCTTAACAATGATGATAAGGACTATGATCAAACATAGAAGTAGTCATTAGAAGATTAAAGTCTGATTCCAACTACCCATTAGCCACGGGGCTATTCTTTCTTTCTAAGTTCAAGTTCAAAATCTATACTATTTTTGGGGGAGAAAAGAAGTTCATATGACAACATTGAATCACTGAACATGAAAAAAAAAAAAAAGTCAATTTCTTTTACAAGATATCTCATTGGCATAATTAATCTTTTTGGGGGAATATGAAAAGGGAAGAGAGGATAGGCTCATTACATTAAAAAAAAAAAAAAGATATGGGAATTTTACATAAGTAATTGAGTGTGAGAGCCAAATGAATTGAAAGATTCATGTTTGGTTTGGGAAGGGATTATGGAAGTTTTGAAATGAATGGAAATATAATCTATTTTCATTAAGCGATTAATTAGATAATCGAAAACAAAGGATCTTGAATACTATTTGAAATTCAGAAGAATTACGTGGGGGTCTATTTCGCTTAATGACTGGATTTCACATTTCAGATTTCTCATTAAAAGAGCATGATTGCTCAAAGTACGTACTACTGTACTAATGTTGGCGGACATGAGTTAGGATTTGATCGATCACAAAGGTTGGGTAGTGTCATCATACTTGTTTTTGCAGCCTTTCTGCTTTTTGATCAAGTTTGGAGAAAAATTATCCAAAAAATCTTAAATATCTTGCACTTTTACCAATTCAATCCTAAATCTTTCAACTTTACCAACTGAGTCTTGAGTCTTTTCACGTTTTATAAATCGAGTCATTCCGATCAATTTTGACTGAAAATTGCTAATTCGGACACCAGCAATCCTATATGGCAAAATCGTCGCTGACTTGGATAATATTCAATAATATTTTAATATTTTTCAAAATTTTATTAATTTTTTCTTTTTCCTGTCTCTTTTTTCTTTTACTTTTTTTATATCTAGCCCTAGGCCGGTGACCCTTGCCTGGTCTGGGCAAGGGCGTCGCTGCTCTCGCCGGCCACGAGCAAGGGCGTCGCGGCCCTAGCCTAGATCTGCCGATCATAAGGTTGGAAGTGCAGTCATCCTCAGAGACGGATAGAAACTGCAACCTTTCTTAACTGAAAAACAACTAAGTAAAATCAACACATCTCGACAGAAAATGAACCTTGCTGTAAACGGATAACATAGGGCTCCGAATGCTATTGCAGCCTATTTGTAGGCGTGAATCGTTTTACAGGACTTTAACATGATGGCCAGAGAAGCGAAATCGGGGTAGTCACCGTTGGCCTTCGCTGAGCATATTTTCGCCACATAGTCGACCTGCATATTCCTCGATTGGCCTCCACAGGAATCACAAAATAACAAAATATAATTTAGGCCATCTTGCCCTGGAAAAAGAATAAATAGCCAAGTGTTCTCCGTAATTCTCTGTTTCATCCACGCAACAAGAACAGACACGGACTACAATTTTCTCGAATCTCAAACCAGAAGGGAAAGTCGCAAAATATTCGAAAAGGCAGAAGAGCAACTCCAACCAAAGGCAGCGCAGAGTCAGATGGCCAGGTTGTTCTGCGAACATACACTCCAAGTATCTTCATGCATTCCAAGACGAAAGATGACTAAACTACTTCTCTGAAAATCAATACCTAGAAATGTCCCGGAGCTACTCTGATCTTCGTAGCCCAAAAAGAACCAAAAAAGGGAATGATCCTGGACTTATGCTCAGTTACACTGTACTGCTAAATAAATTAGCACAGATTTGCAATAAAATGCTTAAGGACAAGCCAGTTGCATTGCTCCTGGTAACAAAGTCGGTGCACTCGGAAAAGAAGCAAAAACATAGATTCAGTGGTTACAAGATTCTCAGTTTACTCATAAAGATAGAACTCGAAGCAAGTTAGTTCACTATTTACAGTATACAACTACAACCCCTTGCAGCATAATGTTACTATAACTTAACTTTGGCCTTTAGGCCCCTCAAAAAGCTCCTCTTGATTTCCCGATAAATATAAAAGAGAAACTATTAGTAATATTTTGAGGTGACAAATCTTAGAAATTTTCGGTGAATAAACAGTATCGAATGGAATAATTCAAACACTACAAGTAAAGTTAAACCGAGACAGTAAAAGCAAAAGTTTCTCTTATTGCATATTTACCAAAAGCAGAGAGAGTTTGAAAGTGTGTGCAAGTAACCCAAGCCGCCTCAATTTCTCCATCCTGTTTCGGGATGCAACGCGAACACGGCCACGGCATGCCGATGAAGAGCAACTCGAATTTTGTAAAGAATGACTTGTGGCTTTACCTGTGCTGAAACAAAGGACATTCAATCAGGTTTTTCCACAGGAAAAAGAACAATGAGGACGAAAAAGTCTTGACAAGGCCAAAGCGTCCATCAGTGAAACGCACAACCAAACTATAGTAGTGCAACATTGTTAAACCAGGCTTTTAAGAAAGATAACAGAATTATCGCATTAATTTCAAACTTTGAAGAAGAACATCCTCTTTACCTGAATGCCAGGACTTCATCGAATTCAGTGTCTATCAGAATGAAATAAAAACAATCGCTTTAGCTGGCATTCCCATGCAAAGGAATTGAGATATTAGATTGTTTGCTCTATAGAAATGATGCCCAACAGATGAAGGGATCACTTACTTCTGTCTCTTCTTTTACATCTCTGGGTGCCAGGACTTCATCTAATTCAGTGTCTATCAGAATGAAATGAAACGCTTTAGCTGGCATTCCCAGGCAAAGGAATCGAGATATTAGCATGTTTGCTTTATCGAAACAATGCCCAACATACGAAAGGATCACTTTCTCCTGTCTCTTCTTTTACTTCTCTGATAGCTGTAGCAAATACATCCTCACCCTAAACGTAGTCAAATTATCAAATCCGTAAAACCATCAAAACCGAAATCAAAGACGCCAAAAACATCTGATCTAGTGTTAATTGTCAAATGTACTTACCTCATCAGCAAGTCCCATCAGGAGCTTCCAGATGCCTTTGAATTTCCCGCCTTTCTCCATAACCACAAGCACCTGGAAAAAGAAGAAAATGTTTCGACTTTGAAACTGCCAAGTCATGATATAATTTCACCAGAAACCAGGCATCTGGAAAAGAACGAACTTGCACGCATATGTTATGGCTTATGAGTTATGATGGTCTAAGAAAGGCCCTTTGTCCGTTCATTCCTCTAATTTGACTGTCCAAGAGTAGCCAAAAGAAAGAATCCAATCAATGACATTGAGGGTTCACAGTTATCTCTCCTTTTTCATTCAGACCAAAACCAGCTACAGCCACCTTAAGCAAAGCATCTGCCTGTACTTGAATCCTTCCTGCCCAGTTCGCACGAAAACAAAAATCATGAGAACGCTCAATACATCAAGAAATTGCTCACTATTGCTGCACAAGAAGCATGCCCGAGAATAGATTTATCATAAACCAAGCTACCAGAATACATTCCGTTCCCTGAAGAACTGTATGTACCTGAACTAGTGACTCGACAAGGTGTGCATGCTCAATGGGCACTTTGATCCACACGCCTCTCCTCTTCTATGACTCACGACAACTAACAAGGCATAAGACACATAGATCAAGAAGTTACATCTAAAAGAAAACAATGAACAAAGAATCAATTCATTACCAATTCTCTCCATTTGGAAATTGAAGCCCTGAGCTTATTGATGAAATTCTGAGTATCCATAAGGTCCTGGATTTCAACTTCAACTCAATCATAGCAAGCATCTTCCCACCCAAGAAATCCTTGATCCTCACTACTTGCAGTCTTATCTTGCTTGTCTACTGACTTGACATGTTTATGATATCAAAATCGGCATCCTAAGGGACGAAACAGAATATACTGAGTATTCACAATTCACCAGCTTAAGTTATAGCAGAAGACCAACTATCAGCACTGACTGTAACTGTGAACACTTGGACCAAACATTCAGCGTTAAGAGGTGGCAAAATATGACAGGATAAATTCTGGAACAAAGTGACAAAAAGAGACCAAGTATGATGGACCAAAAGGGGCTATATCTCTTAACTTTACCGAGCGAAGTCTTGATACATCTAAACTTTTTGGTAATCTAGGAGTCACTTCTGTTTTGGCTTCTGTTTTTCCTTCCCTCCCTACTTCAATAGGATCATATGTTCGGACGTATTCAACAGTTGAATGGTTATGGTAAAGAGCAGATATAGTATATAGAGACAGAAATACAACAAGGACAACGTTTGGCGATAACCAGAACAACAAACAAAAGCAAGATATGATCATCTGCTGAAAAAGAGTGCACACAAAACAAAGAAAATGGTTCATGTACTGTCCCTTAGTTTTTCTTTTTCTTTTTCTTTTTTTCCGTCATTGTTGTTCCATAAATATTTAAACAGATGGTGTGCTTGTATTGTATAGTCATCAGCATTTTGCTGTGTGAATTAAGTGGCCATAGTGAATTCAGAGTGATGACAGACAATTGAGTCCTTTCTCAGTGTATTACACCAGGTAATTGCCTCTCTGGGAGGTCTTCTCCATTTCCATCACATTCATGGTCGATTTATAGTTATTAAGAAGATGACTAAGCTGCAACGTTATTTTGCTCACTGATCCAGTTCTGTGTTTTAACTCACTTCGTGCTTTTTGCCCTTCCCAAGGAGAACACCAAACAAAAAGGGAAGCGTCAATTCTAAACATTGCTATGCCATGAAAGTGCAGTAACTGTTCGTACCTCGAAATGCAAAATCACAGTTTGAATGGATTAAACCGTCCAGGGATTTTTCGTATGCGCGGCCGCATAAAATATCAATTACACAGGTTGCTTAGAAAACAACCTTTAGAAATTACATTAAGAAAAGTGATTCTGCTTCCCCAGATAGCCTTCCGAAAACAATACTAATCCAAACCAGACTATGTTAACAGAACTTTGTATACACTACTATAGCAGGACACAAGATGAAGCTGTTTCATGCTATTTATTCAGCGCATCCACAACACAAGAAGCAAAAGCTCATGCAACATCACAACCGAGAATTTTTTGCCTAGTCCCAGGTCCATTGGACCGACTCCATCCTAACCGTAGCCTAGGTCTAGGGTAGAAATTCCCCATCACAACCCAGGAATTACATAGAACTTGCAAAGTTCTCCTGAACGCCTAGGTAATTATTGCAGTAGATGTAAGACCTTTTGCCACCCCGAGTAGTTGTTGCCAAAGGAGCGAAACCGGGGTAGCCATAATTCGCCCTCGCCAAGCAAATCTCCGCCATAGAATTGAGTTGCTTGTTTCTGACAATGAAAGGTTGTGCTGCATACTCCTCAATTGGCATCCACTAGAATCAAAATACACAAATGGTCTACTTCGGTTCATAGATTTGGCCAAAGAAAGAAGTAATGAATGATCATCCTCTAACAACCCTAGCAAAGGGGTGGATCTTAAAAGTCATTCAGTGAAGTCACTCGTCATTGCTTAAGAAAAATTATACTTCAGATTTTACTAGACTCATTGTTCAGCATAAATGAGCAAGAATGCAAGATTAAAGCATGCAGCCCAGTATTGTGCAAGACAGCCCAAGCAAAGATTTAATTAGTAAAAAGTCGCCCTACTTCTACCAAAATCAATAAGATTTGCAAGTGCGCAATTTACCTGGGCCACCTCGACCTCTGCATTCTGTCTCTCGATAGAAGACGATTGTGGCTGAAGCTCGCAAAGGAAGAACAAATCTGATTTTGTGAAGAATGATTTGTGGTCTTGCCTGCGATGCCACATTAGAGATGGTACTTTAGGAAAGAGAACCAAATTTGAACATCGGAATGCTTAACATGGAAAAAGGGCTCTAAATGAAGACCAAAACATATTAATGCACCGCAATCTGAAGTAGAGGATTTTCTTTACCCGAAACAGAGGACTTTGACGAATTCAGTGTCTACCTGCAGAACGTAAAAGAATATGACTTCAGTTGGAATTCGCAGGTGAAATGCCTCAGAGAATTAGCTTTTCAACATGACGTAAAACTCATCACTTACTCCCGTCTCTTCCTTTACTACCCTGACAACTGCATCGCATATATGCTCACCCTACATGGATAGAGTCACAGTCAAACAATTGCGATACATATTGATAATTCTAATGCAGCACTTGATATCTTAAACGTACTCACCTCGTTAACAACTCCAGTGGGGAGCTTCCACGTGCCCATACCTCTGAAACTTCCACTATACTCTTGGACGACAAGAACCTAGAAAGAGCGGGGGAAGGTTTTAAGTTTTTTGAAGTGTTGAGTGTGGTTGTATTAGAATCACATCAAAAACCAGATCGAAAGCAGGCGCTGAAGGAGAGCTAGTGTAAAATTTTGCTGCATTTTATCTTTTCAGAAAGTAAGGCCGTCATTGACAGATTGAATCACTTAAGAGAGGAAAACAGAGAGAAAATTATAGATTGTTGCTAAAGATGAGAAGGTTCATTGCGCTCTAAGTGCTAATATGGCCGGAAATCACATTACTAAATGGCTCGTCATATAGATAACCTAGTCAAACCAAAAGATTATAGCAAGGCATCAGCACGAAAGACTGGTTCGGTCAGGAAAAAGGTAAAAAAAATCCAACATCTCTGCTTATCAACAATTGGTAACATACACGCACACGAATCCAGTAAACATTAAATGCTAAGGATTTCTTCCCAGGCAAAATTACTGGCGATCTTATTTATCCTTCTAAAGGATTCAATGCCTATCAAGCAGGCTGATTTCACGCACTGCACGTCTCAAGTTTTACCTGCTTCAGAGAGAAGCGTCCGATACTAGTGTCCGAGCTTGAACTTCTAAGAACTAGTGAATGAGCAAATCGAATGTCACATTTCCTTCTCTTTGCATCTTCCTATTAGATAGTCTTAAAAGGGCTAATGCAAGAAATGAGAAAATGGCAAGGCAGAAAGTTACCTCTCTTTTATCATTCAAGACGAAAGCACCAACTCCCACCCTATGGGAAGCATTCACAGGAAAAGTATCAGGAAGCCAGCGGACAAGCACCGAGTAACTCGGTTCAGAATGATGGTACGTAAATCCGTCCTGCCAAATTACCGGACAACACTGAAATGAACCGTCTGTTTCATAACTAAACCTGTGAAATTTCTGCTAGAAATAAATTTGACGAGTATGGACTATGGACTGGAACTAAATTTCACATGGGCCTTGGCCAAGAAAAGACACGTATAGCATAGGTACCTTCTCTATATTATGGAGAAGATGTGAATATTCAATGGGCAATTTGATCCACTTCTTGCCCTGCAACCGCGCGAGATACCCAATAAGAACAAATACAGTAGAACAAAGCGGTATTCTTACAGATTGAAAGACAAAAATTGACAAGACCGATGAAATACAAGTTCAGTACCTGCTGTCTCCAGCGGGATAGCGAAGCTCGGAGCGAACGGGCAAAGACATGAGCATCCATACGCTCCGTCTTCACCACAGTGACTCCATCAAGTGAATATGGAATTGCATCGAGCAGTTGAATCTGCTCGATCCCACTATCGTTATTTTCAGCCATGCCTTGCCTCTAAGCTGATGATGCGCTGATGGACCTGTCTCTGATGGGAAATGGCAGTCTAGGAGGGGCAGAGAGAGTGAGGAGAGAGAAGAGAGAGAGAGAGAAATGATGGATGTCTGAATGGTGTTGATGAGGACGTATATATAGCTGTCCACTCAGGAAGAAAACAAAATAACATGGAGCTTCAGCTTCCGACTCCATCGTTAGGAAAATAAGACTGTGACCTTTAAAAAATGAAAGAAAATATACAAAAAAAAATTATCTAAAGCCCCTCGAAGTGGGCCTACCCTCGCAAAATACCTCACATGCTTATAATTTTGTCTCAACAATTCCCTATCCAATACAAGACAATTGTGCATCACTGAGCCTCATGCGGCATAAGGGAAAAAACGGCCAAATTCCATAAAAAAAAAACCCTAAACTTTAGGTTCAGTCCCAAAAATACCCCGAATTTTTTTTTATCTCAGAAAAAACCTCAAACTTTAGGTCTAGTCTCAAATCTGTCCCGAACTTTTCTTTTCTCAGAAAAAACCCCAAACTTTAAGTCCAATCCCAAATCTGCCCCGAATTTTGTTTTGTAAAAAAAAATCATCAAATTTCAATCAATTCTCAAATTTACCCCCTTAATCCAATCCTAACTTGGCACCGCACTTCCACATCAATAACAAATCCACATTAGCAAAGAAATGGGGCGATAGGTACGACCGATGTGGCATTTTCACTTCGATAACAAATTCACATCGATAACAAATCCACCCTAATAAAAATTGTTGAAATTCTCCAAACCAAAACCGTTCTAGGATACGAAAGTTAGAAAAGATAACAAATAAAACTTTTTTTGGTCCAAAAAGAATCCCAAACTTTAGGTTCAGTCTAAAATTTCTTCAAACTTTTCTTTGTAAAAAAAAAACATGTTACTTTATTGATGTGGATTTTATCGATGTGGAAGTGCTGTGTCAAGTTAGGGTTGGATCATGGGCGTAGATTTGAGAATTGTTGAAATTTTGTGATTTTTTTTTTGACAAAACAAAATCCGGGACAGATTTGGGACTGGACTTAAAGTTTGGGGTTTTTTCTTAGACAAAAGAAAAGTTTGGGGCAGATTTGAGACTTGACCTAAAGTTTGGGGTTTTTTCCGAGATAAAAAAAAGTTTGGGGCAGATTTGAGACTTGACCTAAAGTTATGGGTTTTTTAGGGAATTCGGCCGGGAAAAAACTAGTTGATCATGTTGCACGCGCATCTCACGTGCGCAACCCCCCATCCCGTTCAGTTGCTTTCGCTCCTGAAGCAGCTTTTCTTACGGCTCACGGCTATTAAATAGCCGTGTTAGGTTCAATATTTCACTCCGTGGCCGTGGCCGTGGCCAGCTGATTAACAGAAATCCGATCGAAAAGATGCCCGCCCATGGTACGATTACTTGCTCAAAAGGACCAGAGCGCTAAGCCGCCTTCTGGCTGCACCACCATAATGAATGGCTCAAACAAACAGGAGATGAGAGAGCCCTTCCTCCTCCTATTTCCCAAGGCTAAGAAGTTGGTGCCGAAGTCAACACTTTGGGGGCGAAAAGAGGTTCAGATGGCAAACATTGAATCCCTGGACAGTAATAAAAGGGTCAAATTTCTTTTACCAAGATACCTCATTGGCATGATTGGTCTGTTTTGCTCGACGGGGTTTCGCATTCGTGTTGGAATTGTGGCTGATCTTCATAGATATCACAATCCTGCTTAACCTCAATAACAATTTGACAACCATCCGTTCAACTGAATATGACCTTTTCGATGAAGAACTGGTTTCTACTGTCTACCCCATCCGTGATGATTGTTGAGAGGAAGAAAATAGTTAGCTCATTACAACAAGGGATCTTACGGCTGTTTCATTTAATAGAGAGAAGAGAATCCTCGAATGGAAACGAATATTGTGTTAAAAGAGCATGGATTGTTCATGGTGTAAACTATCATTGCCGGACATGAGTTAGAATTTGATCGGTCACGAAAGAAGTGTAGTGTCATCACACTTGTTTTTTCAGTCTTTCTGCTTTTGAATGCAGGTTGACAAGGACTTACAGTCCGGCCTCACTCATGACGAAGTCGATGTTCATGCACTTACCAGTAGTTTGCATGCACTTAAAGCCAGGCATAGACATAGAATCAGGCCTCATCACACTTGCTTTTAGCACTTCAAACTTCAAAGCATGAATATGGGTTCCTAACAGTTGCTCACACATCGCACTTTGCCTCTCGATCCAACTTAATTGATCCAAGAAAAGCGATAAGGTATGAATTTGCGAGACGGAAAATACAATAAGGATGAGGTTTGGCAATAACCAGAACAATTAACAAAAGCAAGACATGGTCATCTGCCGCAAAAAAAGAAAAAAGAAAAAAAAAAGTGAACAAAACAGAGAAAACGGTTGGTGTACCGTCGCCTAGTTTATCTTTTCTTATTCGTCGTCGTTGTTCCACATATATTTAAACTGATGGTGTGCTTGTATTATATAGTCATCAGCATTCTGCTGTGTGTTTGATAGTGGCCATAGCGTATCCAGAGCGATGAAAGACATTGAGGTATTCCTTTCTCAGGTATTACACCGGGTAATTGTCTCTGAGGGGAGGCCTTCTCCATTTCCATCACTCCTTGCAGCTTATTCTCTAATGGAGTTCTGTGTCTACTCATTTCGTGCTTTAATGCCCTTCCAAAGCACCACACCAGACAAAAAGGGTAGTGCTCATTCTAAACATGGCTATACGGTGGAAGTGAAGTAACTGTTCAGACATTAGAATGCTTAGGGACTTTTTCGTATGCACGGCCACACAAAATATCATTTACACAGGTTGCGTTTAAACCTTTAGAAATCACAATAATAGAATTTGACATAAACTATTACCAGACTACATAAACAGAATTTGACAAACTATTACCAAATGACACAACAGGAAGCTGTTTCGCTCAATTTATTCAGTGCATCCATAACACAAGAAGCAAAAGTTATGCGACATCACAACTGGAAATTTCTTGCCTAGTCCCAGGTCCACTAGACTGAGTCCATCCCGACCTTTGATTTTGTGGGACCTACATGTGGGACTCACGTGGGGCTCACAAAATCAGCAGCAGAGATCAACACTGTACAGTAGGCCTGGGTCTAAGGAAGAAATTTTACATCACCGCCCAGGAATTACATAGAACTTGCAAAGCTCTCCACCTTTTCAGGGTTATTGCAGTAGACGCAAGTCCTTTTGCCACGCCCAGTAGTTGTGGGCAAAGCAGAGAAACCGGGGTGGCCATCACCAGCCTTCGCCAAGCATATCTTCGCCATGAAATTGAATTGCTTGTTTCCAACAACGAAAGGTTGAGCTGCATACTCCTCAATTGGCATCCACTATAATCAAAATGATATCCATCCAGTTCAGTTCATGAATTTGGCCAAAGAAAGAAGTAATGAATGATCATCTTTTAACACCCATAGTAACTGGGTAGATCTGAACAGATATTCAGTGAAGTCAATCGTCATTGATGTGCTTACGAAAGTATACATTAAGTTTTACTAGATTCATTGTTTAGCACAAATGAGCAAGAATGCAAGATTAAAGCACGCAGCCAGAGTGTCGTACAAGACAGCCCAAGCAAAGATTTAATTAGTAGAAAGTCCTCATACTTCCACCAAAATCAACAAGATATGGAAGTGCACAATTTACCTTGGCTGCCTCGATCTCTACATTCTGTTTCTCGATAGCAGATGATTCTGGCTGAAGAACGCAAAGGAAGAACAAATCTGACTTTGTGAAGAATGATTTGTGGCTTTGTCTGTGATCGAACATAAGAGATAAAATGTAAGAAAAGCGAAAGCAAATTTGAACATCAGAAGGCTAAACACAGAAATCTAAATCAAGACCAAAACATATTAATGCACACAATCTGAAATAGAGCATTCTCTTTACCTGAAACCGAGGACTTCGACGAATTTAGTGTCTACCTGTAGAACATAAAAGATTAAGGCTTTAGTTGGAATTCTCAAGTGAAATGCCTGAGAGACTTAACTTTTCTACACGACAGAAAACACATCACTTACTCCTGTCTCTTCCTTTACTTCCCTGACGACTGCATGACATATATCCTCGCCCTATGGGGATAGAGTCACAGTCAAACCATTGCATTACATATTGATACTTCTTATGCAGCACTTGATATATTAAACATACTCACCTCGTTCACAACTCCAGTGGGGAATTTCCATACACCCGTACCTTGGAACCTTCCACTGTGCTCTTGGACTACAAGCACCTAGAAGGGGGGGAAAGTTTTTAAATTCGTTGAAGCATTGAGTAATCTGGTTGCATTAGAATCACGCCGAAAACGAGATAAAGCAGAGTGAAGGCGGATGAAAGTGAGTATAAAACTTCACTGCATCGTATCTCTTCACAAAGTAAGGCTGTAATCCACGGGCTGAATCACTTAAGAGAAGAAACCGAGAGAAAATTATGTGATTTTTGCTAAGATGATAAGATTTATCGTTCTCCAAATGCTAATATGGCCTGAAGTCACATTACTAGACAGCTTATCATAGAGCTAACCTAGTCAAACAAAAAGATTATAGCAAGGCATTGGCACCAAAGACATTCAATGCCTATCAAGCAGGCTGCTTTCATGCACTGCACATCTCTAATTTTACTTACAGCTGCAGAGAGAAGTGTCCGGTGCTAGAGTCTAACTCCGAACTTCTAAGACCAAACGAATGAGCAAATCAAATGTTACATTTATATCTATTTGCATCGTCCTAAAAGGGCGAATGGCAAGGCAGAAAGTTACCTCTCTTTTATCATTCAAGACGAAAGCACCAACGCCCACCCTATGTGAAGCATTCATAGGAATAGTATCGGGGGTCTCAGGAAGCCAGCAGACAAGCATCAAGTAATTTGCTTCGGCATGATGATACCTAAATCCTTCCTGCCAGATTACCAGACAATAAACCATCGGTTTCATACTTAAACCTATCAAACTTTCTGCTAGAAAGTGATTTAACAAGTATTGACTCTCAAGTAGAAGCAAATCTCACAGGGGCCAATACAAATTCTTAGCCAAGAAAAAACATATATGTGTACCTTCACTGTAATGTCAACAAGATGTGAATATTCAATGGGCAATTTGATCCACACACCCTTCTTCCCCTGCAACCAAAAGATACCCAATAAGAAGAAATACAGTAGAACAGAGTGGTACTATTACAAATCGAAAAAAAATAAATTTGACAAGACCGATGAAATACAAGTTCAGTACCTGTTGTTTCCAGCTCGATATTGAAGCTCGAAGCAAAGGGGCAAAGACATCAGCATCCATATGCTCCTTCATCTCCACGGTGACTCCTCCGTATGCATCCTGAGACCCATCGAGCAGTTGAATCTGCTCGATCCCACTTTCGTTGTTGTCAGCCATGCCTTGCCTCAAAGCTGATGATGCGCTGATGGAACTGTATCTGATGGGAAATGGCAGCCTAGGAGCTAAACCTGGACAAATGAAGCGACTATATTCATCCACTGATTTACATCGGAAACAACTTGCCTAGCTCAAAAGTAAAGTAACAAACCCTGATAGAAACTACAACTTAAAAAGGAGGGGGAGGAAGACTTCGACAGTATCTGCTTGTTTGGTTCGGCTTTGGAAATGGGTTTGGGAAACTGCAAATGTCTAAGGCCCTTTGGGGGAAATGCCGAAGGGCTGAACCACAGACTTCAACAGTCGCTAAAAGTCAAGTCCTCTCGCAAACACTCTCTTGGGCGATGCTCCTTGCGCCTTGATTACCGTGATTTTTCTCGCTATATGTTTGTCCAGTGGCAACTAAAAAAACCTCATTAATCCCTCCTCCAACGGATACGCAAAGCTCAAAGGCATGAGACAGTGACACCCATTAAAACT
>BCNH02000008.1:5655474-5700998 GCA_001662345.2 Metrosideros polymorpha var. glaberrima | reverse complement strand
AATAAATTTTAAAATTTATTTGAACCTTTTATAAATTGTAGGACTTAACCGCACTTTCTTTATAAATTTTAGGCCTTTATAACTAACATATCTAAAAAAAAATCAAAACACAGAAACCAACCAGATTGCGAATGGGGATGAATCGAACAAATAAAGAAACGCAGAAGGTGGGCAGTTGGGTAGGCTCTAACGTCGTCACAGACGACGGATCAAATAATGAAAACTTGAGAAAACCAACGCATTGATTCGGGCGTACCCACTAAAGCCTTTCGCTTGCAAGGAGTGAAAGTACTGAGAAAGTGGCCTTGGACGACTGGTCTTGTTGGTGCGGAGATCTGGTGCGCGAGGAGGAGTGGGTTGTAAAGCTTGATGCTTCTGAGCCTCAGCACGAACATCGAGCGGACGGAGATCAAGTGTTGTTGTTCAGCGTAATCGCTCCAGACGGCGACTATATAAAGGCATCTGATTCCGCGAAGTCGAAGTCGCGGCGACTGACGAGGAATGGCGTGTGATCGGGGACACGAAGATGTGCTGGGGAAGGTCGTTGGTTGGTTCGAGACCTCCTGGACACGGAACCGGAGAAATTGCAGAAATTGCCCAGCGAGGGCGAACGACACTCTTGGGCGGTTGCAGGGACAGAGAAAAGAGAAGATTCGCCTCAAAAGCTGAGAAACTTACAACGTTAACGGTCGTCGCCTCGGAAGCTGAGAAATTACAGAAAAAACCAATTGCCAATCAAACGTTCTTGCTTCGCTGTCGTTGTAGATTGGCAATCGGTTCTTCTCCCCTATGTACCGCGTGTCTTCTCCTGCCAAATTTTGATACTTACGGTGTTCTTTTATCGATATATTTTGTTAGGGATAATACCACAAAAATTTCAAACTTGTACACTTATGACAAATATATCTTAAACTAGTTTTTTTATTACAAAAAACCTCAAACTAGTACATTTGTGACAAATCCACGAAAAACCTCAAACTAGTACACTTGTAACAAATTTACCCTCTATTAGTTTCTGTTAAATTGAATTAATACCACGAAAAATTCTAAATCAATACACCTATGACAAAGGAAAGGTAAAAAAAAAATTAACAGATGATAAATTTGTAATAAGTATACTGGTTTAGGGTTTTTCGTGGTATTAATCATTTTTCATATCCTCAATTTCTTTTGGGATTATACATATAAATTGTGCATATCTTTAATCGATTATAATTGATAGTATCTTTATCTTAGTCATCTAATAAAGCATGTACTATTCATTAATATAGGAATATACATAAATCTATTATTATCCAACAATAAAAGAATAATTTTTGCCGTAAGCTATTAATTCGATGATAAGGCATATTATTGTCATTGGAGTTTTGAAAAAGTAGATCACATTTAATATCTAATGAAATTTATCTCTTCGCTTAATAATCGATCTTAGCCTCCGAAGGCTCATTTAATAAATTTGTAAAATTGTGGACATATTTAAGCACGAAATATGTCCACAACTTTAGTGTTGAAAGTGGAATTACATTGATTTTCACTATGAATTGTAAGAGAGATTATTGGTTCCTTACCAAACATGAACCGAACATTATTAATAAAATTGATACTATTCTAATTTTCATTAAATATTTCTGTTCGAATTAATTAAGCAGCTCCTTCCTTATTTAATCGACCGAGTTGTTTTAGTACTTCAAGCAATCGGTTAAATAGTGTAGTTAAAAGTTATTAAGTTCACTTACAGACTTTGAGGCTTCGTTCGTTTCACAGAAAACAACTTCTAGGAAAATGTTTTTCGGATTTTCCAGTATTCAGTTCACGAAAAAAAAATGAGTTGAGGAAAACATTTTCCGTCAATGGAAAAAACACCTTCAAAAATGAGGAAAATGATTTCCTCCTTTTAAAAAGATAAAATCATTTTTCCTCCTCTTTCTTTCACCCAAACCAAGCATGCTTTCTTCCATCACTCCTTTTAATTATTTTTAATTTTCTTTTTTTAAATCAAATCTTTAATTATTTTTCTTTTCTTTCTTTCTTTTTTCCTTCTCCTTCGGCCAATCGCCAGCCACGACAATGGCTGGCTACTGGCCCCAAGTAAGGGATGAGCTCGCCCAAGGCCAATGAGGCTTGAGCTCACTGGAATCTAGCAAGCTCACCTGCGAGTGGTCGCTGGCCATTGCCGTGGCCGGCACTGACTAAAGAAGAAGGGAAAAGAAAAAAATTAAAAGAGGAAAAATTTTAAAATTTTGATTTTTTAAAACATGAAATAAAAGATAAAAAGAACATAAATAAAATAAAATAAAAATTTATTAAAATGAGTGCACAAAGAATTATCAAATCCAATTTTCCATACCAAACGACAGAAAACATTTTTTAAGTTCATTTTCAAGTTTTAATCAAACAATTGAAAATATTGTCATTTTCCTAGAAAATATTTTTCTAGAAACGTCATATTTTTAGCGAAATTAACGGAGCCTAAGTGTTGAAAGTTTTAAGTTTCGGTACTAAATGTTGTTATCGAAGGTGCCCTCAGTTTACCTAAACTTATTTCATATTGTAAGGATCCTATTAACGAGATTAAGTATACTTTAATAAGAAATTGTACAATTTTCAAAACATTGATTACGAATGACACGAGAAAAGGTAGATTATAAGCTACAAATTGTCGTTATGTGGCTGATTAATAAGATGGCTTGAGGACCCTTATTAACAAAATCCTACTAACAACGATTTCAGTTGTTTCGGTCGTGGCAAGCTCCTACTATTATCATGGACCATCGCCCAATTATTCAAGCTTTACTAACAATGTTATTATAATGTCTTTTTTTTTTTTCCTTCCTTTTTGTGTATGTTGATTTTGTGATACTGAAGACCTTCCGCGTTTCGATCTCGGACCGCGTAATAAGTGGAGTCCACAATTTGACTAGGAGGAAAATACATTTGAATTGACTGGTGAATCTTAGGGAAAAGGAATGGAAAGATCATCGAAAGTGTCTTGCCATCTTCCTCTCTTAACTACTATTTGGATACGTGTGATTAAATTAAATTGGTGGTCCATGAAAACTTAATGGACCATTACGACGTCTGTTGATTTTGCGATACCGAAGAACTTTCGTGTTTTATAATATTATTAGAGTCTTGTAAACAGGTATTTTCGGAGCAAGGAACGAGTAGAGTCCACACAATTTTTTATTTTTATTTTGGTCAAAGAAAAATTAATTTTGTTCACGGTAACTTCATGGAAATCTACCTCTCGAGAATGAGTCAAGCTGAAGGAAAAATTATGTCATTTTCAAGGGGGGCACAACTACTTTTTCGGACGACGATATGTCCATGTCAACGGTGTTGAGCGATGGTTCTGTCAAGCCTTTGAACTTTTCTTCTATCGAATTGCATAACCTGAACTGCCCCATTCCCTTCCATTAGCCGACACGTCAGCTTGCTTACATCGCAGACGTGGACTAAAAATTTTAAAAAATTAGCCAAACACAAAAAAAAAAAAAAAGAGAGGGAGAGTCCGGTGGCTAAGCCTGTGCAGGGAAGGCAGAGGTACCTTGGCGGTGGCGGCGCTGTCCGTTGTTGTCCGTCCACCGATGACAGTCCAACGACCCTCGCTGGTGTCTCAGCCCATCGTTGCCGCCGCGTGCACCCACATACGAAGAGAGAGAGAGAGAGATATCGGCAAGGCCACAGCACTGGATCAGCAGAGAGTGTGGTGGTCCTCGCCGACAAGTGGCGAGGCCGATGAAGGCCGTGACTTCGCCTGCTTCACGTCGCTCGCCTGCGCGGACGCATTATTTTTATGCTCGTCACGTATGGGGAGAGAGAGAGAGAGAGATGCGCACTCTCAGATCTGATTTGGTAGCTACATGGAAGGTAAACACAATCATTGAAGCCAATCTCAGATAAACATCAGGATCGAGAAAAATTCATGGCCATTGGGGTTGCTGACCTCCTCAACCTCCGTCATGTAGACCCACCCATCACTTCTTCGCCTCACCAAACCAAGGTCCACGATAGATTCACCCGAGATCTCCACTGGAACAGACGGTCTCATCCCTCGCAAAAAAAAAAACCCCATGATAAAGTCCCTCGCCGCCCCCGCGCGCTCTCTCTCTCTCTCTCTCGTGCGCTTAAGTCCTGCGATGAAGGGGACGGCAGGATCACTTGACCCCGGCAAGGATTCCGGCGGTGCAGCCACCTCTTTCGCGAGAGCAGCCGTCCTCTTCCCTCTGCCGGTGCTTATTCTTTCATTTTTGCAGAATTCTTTTTCTAATATAAATATTATAGTCATTTTTATTATCATATCAGCATTTCCGTTTAGTTTTTTCAATGAAATAACCAAGTCGAACAAATCGATAAAAACAATTCATGGATTAGATTGAACAAATTAAAAGGACATAAAGATTGCCAGTGTCTTTTATACCCGGATTATCATATAATGGTGAGCAGTAGACATTAATCCTTTTACATGGTAGATTTTGTGAATGAGATCTATTTTAAAGAGAAATTGGTGACTAATTTGGCAATCGATATATTAGTGATTGGATATTGATGATTGAACGAGTAAGCACATAAAAGAAAAGAAAAAGGCAATATATTCTAAGAGAATGAGTTCATCATGTGCTAATAATGAGAACTTTATTAATAATTTCAAAAGGAAATATGTGCAAAGTATGAATGTAGAACAAGTTAGCTTCTCCAATAAATTTAGGGAAAATTCCAAATAAAAGCCTGAAGTGCTATCGTTTTTTTCAAAAGAGGGCATGAAGTGGATTTTGTATTAAATAAGGGCCCGAGGTGGTCATTTAGTATTAAAAAAAAGGGCCTGACTCGCTGGCCGGCGAAAGTTGCATCTCACGTGAGTATTCCGACAATCCAGCAAGGGGTATTTTCGTCCAAAGACATTTTAATTTTTTTCCTTTCTCTTTTGCTATGTTCATCTTATCCGAGCCAGGGTTGTCCCTGTTCATCTTCTTCATCAATGTTGAAGATAGGCATGAGATTAATGCCTAGATCAAGAACACCAAAGTCTCGGCATAAGGTTTTTTTCTTTTTGTTTTCTTTTTTCCCATTCATCTTTTACTTTGTTCTTCTTTGGGTTAATTCCAAAAAGAACTTAAAGTGCCCTCGTTTTTTCAAAAGAGAGCTTGAAATGGACTGTCTCAAATAAGGGGCCGAAGTGGTCATTTAGTCTAAAAAAAGGGCCCGGCTCGCCAGCTAGCAAAAGGTGCATCTCACATGCGTATTTTGACAGTCTAGTAAAGGGGTATTTCATCCAAAGACATTTTAATTTTTTTTCTCTCTTTTGCTATGTTCATCTTCTTTTGGATCCGAGCCATGGTTGTCCATATTCATCTTCTTCGTCAATGTTGAAGATAGGCATGAGATTAATGCCCAAATCAAGAACACCAAAGTTTCAGCAGAAGCTTTTTTCTTTAATGACCATTTAAGAACATTTTCCTACTCCACTTTGTCGACGCTGAAGAAACTGCATATAGTTTTCCCAAAAGATCGTTCTCTACCAGATTAGCAGAGTTCCAAGTTTCTTTAATAACTATTTGACATTCCTCATCTTCAAGCCAGAACGCTTTATATTTGAATTCCTTTTTGTGCTTCACAACATCTACCCCTAAGGATAATAAGATAGAATTGCAATTCGAACCAATAGCAGGTAATGTATATGCTTCAGTTTGGGTACAATAGCCTCCATCCGATGATACAAACCACCCTATCTAGTCTTTTCTTCACAAACTCATCTCCTTCCCTATTGTTGGCCCAAGTAAATTCACGCCCCTTATTTTCAATAACTATCAAGAGCAATCATTTAAGAAATCTCGGCAAGCGATTCAATCTATAATTTTCAGCCAATCTTTTTCCAACTTTCTCCTAATGATAGAGTACCTCATTGAAACAACACACCCACAGGAGGGTTTAGAGGAGCTAATCTTTTGCAATTCCTCCCAAAGTTGAAGTGTCTTTTGATACACAGTTGAAACATGAACACCCGTGATCTGCATTTTTTTTCTACTATCCACCTCCTCGCAAACCGTATCAACAAACTCCTCTGACATGCCTTTTATATTCAACGAGACTCTAGCATACCCACATCACGGCCAATCCCCGTGCTATGCCTATAGGATTCCCTTCCCACCAACTTGGGAAATTCAACCTTTTCTTTGTTCTTTGGAGAACAACTTCCTAATCTTTGTTTCCATCAAGAACATCCGGCTAGGCCTTTCTTGAACTATTATGGCTCGTAATGCTTGGATCTCAGGGATGTGCCCAACCCCCGATAATGCCAACTAAGAAGTTTCATTTGTCATTGGTGGCTTTTTAGGGTTAGCAACCAAAGCCCATTTCGTTGACCTCTCAGCCACACGAATTGGGGTTTCGACAGTTGAGTTTCCTCTTGAGAACCTGCTCTCCACCCATCAAGGCTATAACGTTTCAACTCTTTTTTGAGCTAGAGCTTTTGAGCCCATGCAAATTGTCTTCTAACTTCTTTGCTTTCATTGGTTTTGATTCCTTATCCGGGGGTCCTCTGGTTCTGAGATGGCCCCGGCAACGTGGCCAAGTGGCTCCCATTCCCTGCATTCACTATCTTCTGATTCAGCTTACTCTACTTACTAGTAGTAACTACATCGGCCATTTCTTCCTCAATCTCCTCTACTAGCACTCAGGCATTGCTATTGTTTTGTGTCGCAAAGCACACGATCTGAGTATTAATCCCCGAAGTCTCAGGAATAACTTCCTCTTCGTCAGCTATTGTCTCTTGTTTACCATAGAAAGCTTTCTAGAAAGGGCTAGGCTCACGAACCTCTGCTCTCGACCATCGGCCATAGCACCTCTCGTTAGTAAGTTCCAGTTTTGCTTCATCGAAAAGAATATCTTTACAGCACATAGCACAATGGCCCAGCTCGCCACAGGAATAATAGAAATATGGCAATCTCTCATACTTGAAATCCACCCGCATGTTCTTTCCTCCCAGCCTTATCAGAATTCCATGTTTCATTGGTAGTCTAGACCGACTAGACCGACTTCAATTTTAGCTATCCCCCCGCTTTGATTGACGCATCATCTTCGTGGGCCACTCCAATGGTAGTAGTCCATGGACTTCAACCCAGAATGCACAAGTGTTATCGTAACAATGGATGGGGGGGTGTCAGGCGTCCAAGGTTTGAGCAGCGAAAGATGATATGGAAATAACCAAGGACCGTTCACCACGATTATGTTCTTTTCCACCTCTGTTTCAAAATCCCATGGGATCCCACAACTTACCCTTTTCAACCATCTTTGCCCTTTGCCCAAAAGAATCGAACCGTTTGATATTTACCCAAAAAACAAGCGAGAATCCAATTAGTGATGGGATGGGAAAGGAGAAAAATCAGAGGTCGGCGCCAGTGCCCTAGAGACATGAGTGCGGCTCCGGGGACTCGGGCCCGGGGTACCTAGTCCAGACGATGAGGACGGTGTTGATGGCGACGGAGTTCGTGTTGGATTTTCGATTACTGAACTTTTATTCTCTGGCTACACGAATTATATTTCAGAATTCCACTGACCATAAAAACATCTCTTCAATTAATTCATTGCGCTATGATATACCAGGAACCCCCACTGACCATTACTCTACAAACGAAATCCCCCAGGCATTATTTAAGGAATATGTTTCCCTGGGCCGGTTTTGGGATGGCCCAGGTCCTGGAACCTATGTTTATTTTTGGGCCAAAACTGGGTCTTTTGTCCTTAGAAAGACATGGGTTTGAAATTGCCAATTGGACATGGACCCCTACTACCTTTCCGGTTCTAATTCAAAAGGTATAACTTGGTATTTGGAACAAGGACAACCATGTTATTGATGTAGGTGTATATACTTCCTTTGTAAGATCGATCTCGTCAAAGATTAAAAGACAGAGAAATATATTGAACTCTTTATTGAAGCCGCTTTTTCTGGTAAGTGTTATGCTTGCGTTCTATTTTAAACCACACCGAGCAAGTAAGATCAATGTACTTTAACATTTAATCTGTTGAACAATCGAGCTACAAAGTTACGACCGTTTGAAATTAGATCATAATTTATGAGTAATATCACGAGTCCTCTCTTGTTCCACACGGGACTAGAGATTTCACAAAACAATTTGGAAAGATGGTGGAGATCCTTATTATGGATAGCATGCGTTGCACATTCTTATTCACACCTTGTCACGATTGGCTGTTGGATCTCATGACCTTCCCCTTCCACATCGGTTGCATGTTTTAGCAATTCTACGGATGCCAATTTAATTATATGTCATCCCATTCCCTTCTAACCCCTCCTTGCTCTACTAGGATTTCCAAAAGAAATTGTGTGACATGTAAGTCCGTACGTAACTAATAGTTTGTCACGTGATCAATAGCTTTTTACAAGAAATTCGACCTTCAATCTATCGATAATTACTAGTTTACATGATTAATAATGTATCGCTTTTCTATATCGATTCTTATCATCCCATATAAAAGAAAAAAATGATGAGTTTGGACATAACTATTATTTCATGCAGTATTAATAGTAAGTTTTACTAGAGGAGACTAAGATTTTACATGAGATTAGTGACTTATTCATGTGACTAGTAATTTTTCGCATTAAAAAAATAATTACCAGGGAAACAATAGTTAGTCCTCCCACGTGGTCTAGAAAGTAGCAAATTAATGTTTCTTTTGCTCAGCAGGAGCAACTACTCTGAAAAGCGGGCTAAAGGACACATGAAGCCCATTTTCATAGGTTCTATCACATGCTTTCCTCGGAAAACGATGCACGAGCACATGCGCATGCCCTAATTGTTTAGTTAGTCACATCGAGTATTGAAACGAGATTTTGGATCTTGACAAGTTAGAGAATTATTGTAGCTATCTGGTCAATTTTAGCATCAAACTTCACTTGGCAAATGTGAAATATAAAAACACACACGCACACACATATATACACACACACATATATATATGACAAAACAGCTCATGAAGTCGACTAATCTTCTCCTGTTGGATTCCATGTTCAGATTGGAAGTTGGGACATGTGACATGTCTTTATGTGCCCAATTTGGAAAAAGGCTACATAGCCTAAATACGTAAGTCTCGAGGGTTGTTTTTATATTACATAAGCCATAGCTATATAAATCCAAATAAAAGACAGTTGATATTTTCCCCAAGCATTCTTTGTTTGGTCCGGAGATGAATGATCTCGAGTGATGTAAAAGGAATCGTTTGTTTTTCCAAGGTCTTACGGTCAATTTCGGAGCCGTATCTTGACAAGTCAAAGATTGAGGTGAATTCATTTATATAACTTATCTTGAATACAACTTAGAAACTAAGTAAAAAAATAGAAACCCTCGTATTCTCTTATTTTTCTCAATAGTGCTGGAAGGATATTGATACCAATTTCTTAATTTAAAAGTCGGCAGATTCGAAGCTCAAAACTCTTGTAAAAGAAAATTTGCAATGAATAGATGATGAGAGGTCTATCTCAAAATTAGTACAATCAAAGTATGTTCACTTGATTTCAAATTAGATAGGTAAGATAGAACTAGGGGTGAGCAACAGTCCAGGGTTGACCCTGGACCAACCCAGGACCAGCCCAACCCTACTAGTCTTGGTCCAGTTCCCAAGAGAACTGGGTTAGTCCCTAGTCCTGGGGCTTTAGGGTTGATCCAACTCGGACCAACCCTGTATATATATAGAAAAAAGAATTGTTTTCATGGAATAAAAAAAAAGTTGATGTAAAGGAAGATATATACTTTTTTCAAGAAATAAAATATATGTTGAATGAATATAAGTGGTGAGATGTTTTATCAATTGCACTAATAGTATTTTCAATTTAAAATTGTTGTTAAGTATTATTAACTATGTTTGTTGTTTGTTTTGTTTTGTTTTCAGGTGTTGAGGTTGAAGCAACCTTTTAAGAATGAACAAGATATAGAGTTGTATAATTCATGGTTTATGTTAAGTATTTTGACCATTTTATTGTTTAGTTTTATTTTACGTGTTCGCCTACTATGGTTTGTTGCTTTTTACAAGTGTAGATCTTTGTTGTTGCCTTATCTTAAATTTTTATTTGATTTGTACCGATGTTCATAATTTCGTTACTCAATATTGCATTGTCGATGATGGATATGTAATTTCAAAGAGTACATTTATCATTACAAAAAACACAAAAAATGAAACAAAAAAAGAATCGATTAATCCCGAGTTAACCCTAAAACCGAACCAAGCCAATAGGGTCAATCCAATCCTCGGACTCAGGCTCAATAGGGTCGGTCCTTAGTCCCAAAAATTAAGGACTAATACTGTGCGGGTTGATCCTAGAGTTAGGTGTTGGATCGGCCCAACCCAGACCATGCTCACCCCTAGATAGAACGCCAAATTCTATTATATTGAATATTCATTCTCCGAACTATGGCCAAAACCATACTTGGATGAATTTATCATGTCTCTCGGGTGATTTTGATTGAGAGGCAGTCATTGATGAAAATTTTGAACACGATCCATGATGTTCCGACTGAATCACAGGCCGTCTCGTGTGAGTCGCACATGAAAAGACCGCCGCCATTTACCGTCCACAGTCAACTCAATCCACGCTAGTCACACTAGCAAGCGCTCCGGGTCGGGTCGGGTGGGTCCCACTTGGGGCGCGATTGTATCCCCACGTGGCGGCACCGGAGACAAGAGGGCTAGTTTTTTGTGACAACGGCTGTGACACTTCCTCGCCAAAGTAAGGATGCGTTTGATAATTTGCCAAAATTTTTAATTCTGCTCCAAAAGTAATTCTGAAGTAAAAATGCGTTTGGTAAAAAATGACTTCTAGAGCAGTTTTCTACTTCAGAACGAGAATTGCATTCGGTAAAGAAGTGATTTTCTAGGGCTAGAATCAATTCTGGTAGAATCAATTCTTACCAAAAGTGATTCTTTTCTATTTTCACTTTTTATTTTCCTTCTCAAACTCGTAAGCCGCCAGTCGCCGCCACCGATTGCCCCCCTTTGGATACCGATCTTCGAGCGTCGTTTGGTAAACTTGCCAAAAGCAGAAGTAGAATGAGGATGCGTTTGGTAAACATAATTTCTCATTCTCTGCTAGAATTGATTTTAATAAAAATGAATTCTTGCCGGAATAAAAATTTCTGGTAAGAATTGTTTTCAAACGGGCCTAAGTGACCCATCAGTTTCCTTTGTCCAAACCCAACAAACAGGGGCCAATCAAGGTGAATGGCGGTCGTTGAAAGATTCTACGGCATCGTCACGAACTAAAGGAAATATCGATTTCCTCAAATATCAAATTTGTCGTTAACCGAATACCAGAAAAATGAAAGTCAGAAAAAGGAAAGTCCCCACAAGAATTTAGGCTCTTCGGTTCTGGAGTTTCGAGTTCGGACCAAGCAAAGAGTACACGCCAGCACTTCTCGTTGCCCGCCACTCTGTCCCTCACTACCGTTTTCTTTCTTTCTTCCTCCCTTTCTCCATCGGCAGACACCGGCTTGAGCTATTCTTTAACGCCACACCCACCAATTTGAAACTACTATATTATAGCCAGACCAATCCCAGTCTCGCTCCCACTCTCTCTGAGCTCATCATCAGACTGCAAAGTTCCAATCTTGAAGTTGAGGCAGGGTTGAGGATCTGAAATCTTTTCCACACACCCACGTAATGATTCTCTGTTCTTTTTCCTCGGTGCTTTCTATTTTCATCTGGGCTTTCTTTAATTGTGTTGTTGACTGCGATTCCGTATCTTCGACTTGTTTGGGCACTTGTGATTCGGTCGGACTTGACTCGGGTGCTTGACCTGTCCAAGGAGAAAGCAGCTTGTATAGTATCGAGTTAGCTTAGCTTTTGTGATGTCAAATCTTGTTGTCGAGCCTCTTCTTCATCAAAATTGCAAGTTGGCTACATCTAACGCCTCTCGAATTTAATCGGTCTTCATCACTTCTACTGATGTGTTTTCGGCTCGCCTGTTGAATTTTACAGGCGTTGGTTTTGCTCGATGGCTGCACTACTGGCTTCTCAGAGCTATCATTGCCGGGGCAGCGAGGTGATGAATCAAGGAAGAACAAATGATGGTTTAAGCTTTTCGAGTTCCATATCAAATCAAATCACGAAACTTGAGAGAAAAATGTGCAATGTGAACTGTGGCAATAGAGTTTATAGGTTTCAGGTGGTTATGAGACAGACCGACCCTCCGGCTAGATTAGGTACCAATGGAAGAGCCGTTAAGATGGTGCCGGCAAGTGAGGTAATGAAGAGGAACGCCCCGAATGGTAGTAAGAAAGTAGAGATAGTGAATGGTTCGAAGCAAGTTCTTAATGGGGCAAGCATAGTAAGAACGAAACCTACCCTGTCCCTTGTCAAGACTCCGAAAGTTCGAGACACCGAACAGTTTCCACCAGTGGATGAGCTCAAGGTTTTGCCATCAGATGAAGGATTCAGTTGGGCCAATGAAAACTATAGCTCCTGGCAGAGGAACATAGATGTTTGGTCCTTTGTTCTATCTCTGCGTGTCCGCGTTTTGCTCGATAATGCAAAATGGGCTTATGTGGGAGGGTTTTCAGAAGACAAGCAGGTGTGTTTGAAGCGTGTTGGATGCTTGATGCAGCTGTTGGTACTTCTATTTTTTATTTTGAGGTTCTAATTGACATTTGTGACTCAGAAAAATAGGCGACGGAAGACTGCTTCCTGGCTGCGGGAGCGTGTGCTGCAGCTAGGTCCGACCTTCATTAAACTTGGCCAGTTATCTTCGACGAGGTCTGACCTATTTCCACGTGAATTTGTGGATGAGCTCGTCAAGTTGCAGGTATGTCGCGGTCCTTGATTCTGATATGATTGCTTTTAAGAAGGGTTTTGTTCTCTAGCTCTTTTGCTTTTGCCTGGGATTTCTGAGGGTGGCTCTATGTTGACCCGCTATTACACAACATTTTGCATCTATACCATTTGCAATATGAAACAAATCTGCTTTTCAATTCAGGACAGAGTTCCCGCCTTCTCACCCAAGAAAGCTAGAGATTTCATCAAGAATGAACTGGGAGCTCCAGTTGAAGTCATCTTTAAGGAGTTTGAGGATCAGCCCATTGCCGCAGCTAGTCTTGGTCAGGTGTTTGATCTGTTTTATTTTTCTAACTCTTCCTTAGTTCC
Source organism: Metrosideros polymorpha var. glaberrima (assembly GCA_001662345.2). Lineage (NCBI taxonomy): Eukaryota > Viridiplantae > Streptophyta > Magnoliopsida > Myrtales > Myrtaceae > Metrosideros > Metrosideros polymorpha. The sequence goes on along the minus strand of BCNH02000008.1, from coordinate 5,687,852 downwards.
TTGGACGTTTTTAGATTTTTGGCTTGCTTCCCTGTATGACGGGGAGAAATGTTTTATCAATTAGGATATAAAACCATCGGAAGTTGAAATATGATAATGGTTCTATTCTATAGTATGGAGAGTATAGATGTCAAGTATCACTTTGGAAGAAGGAGAAGCAGAGCACCATCATGAGTATCCATATTCTGTTGTCAACATCCTCATCATAGTAATTCTTTCTTGATAATTGTATTCTACTGATTTGACGTTGGAAAGATCTTGTATTTAGGTACATCGAGCTATACTGCATAATGGAGAGAAAGTAGTAATAAAAGTTCAAAGACCAGGCTTGAAGAAGCTTTTCGACATTGATTTGCGTAAGTGAGAGCTCTTTTCAAATTATCAGTTTTTAATGAAATATTTTATACCATGAATGTTTATGCTTCATTCCTCTCCTTGCTCCCTTTTACTTCAGTCAGGACTTGTTAAGTATAGCTTCATTCACATGGGCATCACCAAGTGTTGGTCCCAACGTACAGGGGGTTATGAATGAGCTGTTAGATGTGGATTTAACTATCTGAATTTATGCATGATATTAGTTAGCTAAAGAGACTTCATCCTGTTCCCTGGTCATTGCATTCACCTTCAACCATACAGCAAATAAATTTGCTTATATTCATCTGATACTTGGCTCCATAAGTTCTCTTTCTCGAGCACGTTCAGGGGTACTCTGCATTTGCTTATGTGACAGTATGTAAGTTGCCAAAATGACAAGGGTGACGAGGGTTCTCAGTGCTTTTTCTTTTGGAAAGCTATGACTAATAGCTCTGAACTTGCATTAAACTTCTTACTACCTTGAAGTTGAGTGTTCTATGCAGTAGTATTGGATAATTGTATTGATATGACATTAATAGGACAATATTATGAACATCATGAGCAATTATTTGTTAGATTGCTTTGACGATTTCTCTGACACCTCTGACTTCTTTTTCCTGGCCAGGTAATTTAAAGCTCATTGCAGAGTATTTTCAGAGAAGTGAAACTCTTGGGGGTCCAACAAGGGACTGGATTGGTATTTATGAAGAATGTTCGACGTGAGTTTGATAAACCAACTCGGTTTGACTTGTATCAGCTTAAAGTTGTTCATGCTATTTTGTCATTGGGTTGTGCCTTTGTTATATACTTCATTCCCCTTCTCATTTTATTGGTATTTGTTTATTTGTCAATGTGTTGGCACCATTCTCATTTTAAGCAGCCGAAAGATGCAATTCTTCTCCTCCATGTTCAGCGACATGCTGTTCAGTTGGATAACAGAGCTCTTGCTTCTTTGCCTCGTCTAGCAGGTTCTCTTTTATGCTTACTGTTTTTTTGAGTTGAACGGTAGCTCTTTGTTCATTTCAGGATTTTGTATCAAGAGATAGATTACATCAATGAAGGGAAGAATGCTGATAAATTCCGCCGAGATTTTCGGAATGTAAAGTGGGTCCGAGTGCCTGTAGGTTTTCCCTCAACAGCCTACCAACTACTTTAGCTATGTATTTTGCTGCTGCTACTTATACATGGAGATGCATTCAACTTTCATAGACAGCACAGCCATTGTTATTCTGTTTCTTAGGCTTCTCGTTACTGTAAAATGATTCCTTATTCTTTTTGTTGCAGCTGGTTTACTGGGATTATACCGCAATGAAGGTGTTGACCTTGGAGTATGTACCAGGTTTTTACTGAGACCACAAATATTCATCTTGGTTCAAGACAATATCATCTATATTAACAGTATGGCCACTTCTGGCTCATGTATTTGGGTTATACTGTGGTAGGTGTTAAGATTGATCGGCTAAATCTGCTTGATTCACGTGGTTTTGATCGCTCTCGCATTTCTTCACGTGCTATTGAAGCATATCTGATTCAGGTACAGAACCCTAAACCGGTCTTAAACTCCAGTTCTTGATAGTGAAAACCATATGCAGTTTTTGTTGGTTGATTTCATCATACAGCTGGATGATGTTATGAAATAAAATGATGCAGATACTGAAAACTGGTTTCTTTCATGCTGATCCCCACCCTGGAAATCTTGCTATTGACATGGATGAAGCGATCATCTACTACGATTTTGGAATGATGGGGGAGATCAAATCTTTCACCCGCGAGAGGTTGCTTGAACTTTTCTATGCTATTTATGAGACAGATGCAAAAAAGGTTTGTCGAGATCACTTATCAATTCTCTTTGCAATTTTTTTTTGTTCACACTTTCTGTGCAAATGAACTCGTTATGCCTGCTTCCAAAACGAAATTATCCATCTTTCATTGGATGCTAATGATACCACAAATATAGGCAAACTTGGTAATGTCCAAAACCACAATGGATTAGCTTCACTGGTTATGCTGCATTGCTCAAGTTACTCTCACGAGTGGTGATTGCACAGGTTATACAGAGCCTTGTTGATCTTGGAGCACTTCAGCCGACTGGAGACATGTCATCGGTATGCAATGTATTTTGCTTGGGAAGGCAATGAATTTGTTGGTGCTCTTGATCTATGTTGCTTTGAGATTTTGTATCACCAATTCTTGAATGTTCTTCAGGTGAGGAGGTCTGTGAAGTTTTTCTTGGACAACTTGTTAAGCCAGACGCCGGATCAACAGCAGACATTCGCTGCAATTGGGGAGGTATGCATATAGGTTACACATTTGCTTCATGAGGGACACCAAATTGAAGTATTATTATTTTACGGCGAATATAGAGGAAACTGATTCGTGATGGCAATTGTATGGCAGGATTTGTTTGCAATAGCCCAAGATCAGCCGTTCAGATTTCCATCTACCTTTACCTTTGTCTTGAGGGCATTTTCTACTCTTGAAGGTTCTCTCTCTCTCTCTCTCTCTCTCTCTCTCTCTCTCTCTCTCTCTCTCTCTCTCTCATCCATTCTTTTCTTGCTACAATATAAAATGGCTTCCTATGATTCGAAATCGAACACCCTCTTTTTCCCCGGTTGTTGCAAAACTCTTGATGGACAAGCTATGTCCTTTTTTTTCCATAAGAACAAAATATGTCAAAATACTTATGTCTTCCTTCTGTCTTTAAAGAGATGGCAATATTCAAATGCGGTGAGGTCGACCTTTTTGTGATGAGCTATAACTGTCATGTTGCAGGTATCGGCTACACCCTCGACCCCGATTTTTCCTTTGTAAAGATTGCCGCCCCTTATGCTCAGGTACCATTATTTTTCCTAGGAACCAATCTATGGCTTTCATGTTAGTACGTTCATATGTTCAGCAACCCATTTCCGCTACCTAATGATAACCATGCGATCATGCCTGCAGGAGCTTCTGGATATAAGGCAGAGACGACAGACAGGCACGCAACTTGTGCAGCAGATAAGGAAACAAGCCGATGATGTATGGTCTTGAGTCCATATAAATATGAACTTCTGACCATGTGTTTTCATATTTGATGAGAATTAGTACTGAGAGCAACCATGTACACACATTCAGGCTAGAACCTCCACCGTAAGCATGCCTTACAGAGTCCAGCGGATAGAGGAGATTGTGAATCAACTGGAGTCGGGGGATTTAAAACTCAGAGTCCGAGTGCTCGAGGTATTTCACTATTCCTACTTTAACCATCGCGTCGATGCATTTGTTATGTTCGCAATGGGAACTTGACGAGATTTTGGTTAGCCATAGGAGGTCCAAGATATCCTGTTATCAGCTTCTGATGTCATTATCACAAGTCAAATCCAAGCGTCTGTGAAATGACTGGTTTTCTTCTGGGTTTTCCAGTCCGAAAGAGCGGCTCGGAAAGCAACGATACTTCAAATGGCCACCATGTATACCATCTTCGGAGGCACACTATTAAATCTAGGAGTTACTCTCACTAACCAAGGCAGTCAGATTTTCGCGAACGGCTCATTCATCGGAGCAGGTTCTTCATCATTCATTAACACTCTTTTACATTGAGATGAAAAGGAGTTCTTTCCGCCATTTATGTTGTTAAATGGTTCTTTTCGATTAACTTATGTGCAAATCCAGGAGTATTTTTCGCATTGTTCTTGAGGTCGATGCAACGGGTGAAGAGGCTCGAAAAGTTCGAGAAGATGATATGATTGGCGAGCGCCGGAAATCGAAGTGCTCTCGCCCCTACAAGACATGTTAATCTCCATTCTTTAGCATACTGATATCACCTCATTGCATTCTTCCCCAAGCATAGCTTCTCTATATTTTGTTTTTCCACTTTGACCTGCACACAGCACAAACGGGGCTATAATGTAGATGATGGAAAATAGGGGAAAAGAGCCATAATGATAAAACTATTGCTACATTCTCCACATTTGCCAAACATTGGTTCAAATAATAGAAAGAGAGCTTCTTTGTCCCAAAATATATGCAGATTCAGTGCAAATAATGATGTCCAATAATATTCCTTTTATGTGAATTTTGCTTATAATTTCATTTATCAATCTTGTGTTTGGACAACTACTCGGCGTTTCGGCTCGCATTGTACCCGACCCATGAATAGTGGGATACCTCACCGATCCGGGATTGGCTAACATAAAGCGATATCCCTCGTCAACAAAAAAGAAAAAACTCTAGACTCAGTTTCATGGTTCTGCAGAACTAAATGCATACCTTTGAATCTAGTCGTTTAACATTATTTTCCTCAGTGTTTACAGTCTCTTTGCTTGATATACCGTTACAGATTACATGGGAAATATTAACGAAATCCATCTCATGTTTTCGATAATTCAAATAGCGTTGAAATCATGTCAACATATCATGGCAAGGAGCTAATGTGAACTATATTAGAAAAGGAAAAAAAAAATCCAAGAGGTAATAATTGACACTCACTCGATGTCTCCTCAACACTCATTTGTCAAAACATGATTCACTTGGTCATCGAAGGCTGGTTGAGGAATCAAAGTAGTTTTCCATCATTGTGTGTAGTCATTGTTTTCCCACCACATGGGATCGTTTGTTCAGTGTACGCAATTGCTTAGGTTGGTGAGTGGAATTGCTTCTTCTTCTTCTTTTTTTCCTATGATTATTTAATTGTTGAGCTAGGCACTTTTAAAGTGAAAGTAACTAGTAGTTTCACATGAAAGAATTAAACGGGTACCGATTTTTGTAATTTCTAGATGGTTTTTTAAGTTATATGTTCGATAAATACAATAAATCCCTTTTTGTATAACTTGCTATCTCGATGAAAATAATCATTTCAAAATAGTACGAAAGCACGGATTAAATGATCGAATCTCCATATTTCTCCTTGATATTGTTGGTCCCATTTTTGTGTCTCTTTATAACGTGACTGTAGACACGTGGGATGCCTAAAGAACGGCAATTCCACCAGAAATTGATGACATTTAATATCTTTTTTTATTATTATTATCAGAAATGATATTTGATATCTGCTTGGTTTTCTTTTTGGCAAGATATTGTATATTTCTTATTATCAATTCACAAGCTGCCCGAGAGTGACGACTGACAACTTTGGGTGATAAGCAATTCATGGGTCAACCTCTTGGATGTCAATTTCGGTTCCTCAATCAAAGATGTTCAAGCATTTTCATGTGAGGTTTTAGAAAGGTATTCTTATATTTTTTTTGTTATAAAAAGCTAAAAGCATATGCCTGCCAAACTTTACTGAAGAAGAAATGGGTCGTTATCAAGTCAGCAAAAGGCACCCGTGATTTTTTTTTTTTTTCCAATAATTAAGTTGGTAGCACTTTGACTTGCGGTGCCCCCAATTTCTTGTTTTGATTGCGATATAAAATATCAAGACCAATCAAATTGAAATCACAACCTTTCACACGCATAAAATTTCACGCCCTCGTGGTGCCATTTGACAATTGGGTGATCGACGCGTTCGATCTTTGAGAATATTCCTAGAGAAATTGCAAATAACAGGGGAAAAGAGAGGAACACGTAATTACTTTCTTTTTATTTATTTTGTTGACACTATATTTTTATTTATTAAGTTGATTGAAAATTCATAGTTTAAAGTATCTCGCATTGTTGATTTACGGGATTTCTACACTATATATGTGTGTGTGATCTCCCTTCATTTATTAGTTTAAGATTTTTTGCATTTGTGCTAGCTCTTGCATGTGTGGTTAATCCAACTTGCACGTGAAATGGGGCGTTGAAATATTTCAAGTTGTTAGTCTATGGGATTTATAAGCTCAATTCTAATATCACATCAGAATCAGGTTCTGTCCCTCTTGCGTGCGCTTCCACACAACACGGGTGTTGAAAAACCTCACATCGCTTGACAATTGAGTTTTTATGTCTTCCTCTACTTAAAAACTTAAACTTTTGTTCTACCCCAAATTATTTCACATGCAATGACAGTTATATACTTTTTATATACATGTGATCTCTTTTCATCTATTAATTTAAGTTTTAGATTGGATTTTCTAACACTATCGTATATGGTCTCCTCCACCTATCTCAATGTAGGAAGAAATTGTAGCCGGCCAATTTAGAAGTCAGTGTGAAGGGAAAGAACAAATTTAAGAAGCATATACACTTACAAAATTCCACTCCTTGGACACACGCGAGTCAAGCCAATCAAAGTTGGCTAGGCTACCGAGGTTCTTTGTTTGCACTGCTTGCGTTGACTTTTGTTGTTAGGTGAAACATTGGATGGTGGATTTGGACATGTTTCATGACATTGGCGGGTGTACTGGTGTACCCCAAGAGATCCTAGGAAAAGGAATCAAAGTCTCCTCTTACTGGCTTTGCATCTTGAATTTTCTTTTCTTGATAAATTCAAAATCAAAGTCTTTTGGCCAAAAATAAGACCCATCAATTCTCTTGACAAGGAATCAATATCTACAATGGTGTTTAACAAAATAAATTGTACACGAATCGGTGCTACCCACATGGACCAATCAAAGCATAGAATGCAAAAAAAAAAAAAAACGAATGTGAAATATCAACAATCACTATCGTTGTATTTCCTAAATTTTTTGTTAACATGAATGGCACTTGCTTTACCAGCTGAGACTCACATTCTTGGGAGCGCGCAAGAAATGGTCAAGAGAGAGTTCAAGTCTTAGCTTGTCAAACATATTCAATGAGTTATGAGTTAATTAGGATTTACTTGACAAAAAAAAATTTATGATATATTAACTACTCAACGCCACACCAATTTTTCGATGCAAAACTAATTTAACACAAATTCACACGTACATCTCAACACGCATGCTTTCAACAAAAACGCTATTTTCATAAGCCAGTCGGCGATACCGAGCTCATTTCTCACATCGGATTCCGGCTGATAAACTCACTCCCACCTCTCTCGTCTTCACATTTTCCCAAGACGCCACATTCTAATAATCGCCGAATTGCTCCTCCATCAGTCCATCGTTATTGCCACCGCCACATCTCTCTCTGTCTCAATTTTTTCAGCTAAAACACATGCAGGGGAATCCACCTTCCCATCAATCCCAGAACTGGGCTCCCGACACGTGCGAGGTGTCGTTGTCGGGGCAGATAGTCACGTGACGAGTAAATCGCCGATTTGGTGGGTTGCCCACTTGTTTAATCGGCGGGGACCAAGAGGAGATGGGGCGCCGCTGCTGCTGTCCTTGTTTGACTCTCCTCACCAACTCCCCCTCCCTCCCTAACCTTACATTTTTGCAGCTCTTTGTTTTCGTTAACATTCCCTTCACTTCTGCTTTTTGACTCTTCCGGATCTCTCACCAAACCCATTAATCTCTTTTGTAATTTAGAGATACGAACCACTTCATAGATTGCCGCATGGCTCGTGCACCAATTAAGTTCATACCCTTTTATTCGTGTAAATGAACCCAATCGAAAAAAAATTTGCACGTGATCAGCCCGACTTAAATAGGCAACAACTAGTTCCTAGACTGAAAATCGCCTTATACTCTAACCAGCTGCACCAATCATGAGAGTAAAATTCGATACGTTTTAAGATGGTGTAGCGTAGTGTCTCGATATACTTGTGGAGGGGTTGGTTTTTGTTTTAACGAATATCATTTTTCGAAGCATTTCTTGTATTCTAAGTTAGAAATAGTGACTTTTAGCCGGAGAGAGGGAAAATAGGGGGAAATATTGTAACCAGCTTTAAAATTTTCTCTTTATTTCCTTCTCACACGAATTTAAATTTATTGCACATCCATCTTCAAAACCTCCTCTCTCTCTTTTTCTCAATTTCTCAACCTGATCAAAACAATTTCAACGAAATCAGTTGTCGTGATGATCGAAACAGGATACTTATTGTTAACTTGCCGAGTTGAGTTGAAATGAAGCAGGCCATTGAATTTAGGTCCTCTCTCGCCAGCTAGCACAATAAGAACAGATGAAGTCAATTCTCATTAGAATTTTCCCTATTCTTACTAATATAGCGAAAGATCCAACTTTATGAATAAATCCTGTAGGCAGATAAATTGCGGTTCGCGAAAAGTCAAAAATAGAAAAAGGCACGATACATGATATAAAATCGAACACACGCAACAAATTTCAATCGGTATTTAAACAGCTAAGTTATATCCTCAATAGAAATTCATCATCATTTATTATATCAATCGTAGTTACTTAACCAGTATCTTCTTCAATCAAATCCATATAAAAAGGAAATACAGGCAAATTACAATAAAACCCCGAGCAATGAGTCAAGAAATCGAATAATCCAGGTAATTCGGTAATTTCGAGCTCTGGTTGTGCTCTCTCTCTCTCTCTCTCTCTATTTAAAGGCACTGTCCACTTCATTTCTGCCTGAGCTCACATTCTCTCTCTCTCTCTCGTCGCTCGATCTCGCAGAGCAGAAAGCTTGCGCCAAGTTAGACAGGTAAGAATCCTCTCCTCTCTCCGTTTGGTATCGTCTTCGTCTTGGTCTTCATCTTGGTCTTCATCTTCACCATCACCATCATCATCCATCTCGAGTCCTTCTTCAATGGTGAAACCGGCGTTTTCTTCAATCGGATCACTTGTGTATTCGTACTTCTTTGCTCTGATCCCCTTGTTGAGCCGAGGATTCTTCGGAACAGCGGCGGAGTTTGTCATCTTTGGTGCGCGCGCGCTCAGTTTCAACGTTAGATCCGCGTGCGCGTGCTTCGTTTCCCGATTTGTATTCCCCTGTTCTCTTCCGTCGCGCTCCATTCAGTCGACGAGGAACCGATCGGGAGGGACCGATTTCGTCGGCGTCTTTCGGTTAGAGGACCGTCGCGTACCTGCTCGTATTGCATTTCTTAGCGTAAGGCGTTCGATGAGATGATTACGGCATTCGGTGTGAGGGTATTGCGTGCGTTGTAGGTGTTTGATTAGTGAGGGTTACGACACGGTAAGCTGCGGCGCTGAACATGCGACATATCATCCGAATACCGATAGCTAGCGAAGATGATTGGGCTCTTTCTTGGCCAAATTTGAGTGAACTATTCGTTCATGCTGCAGATCTTCATAATCGAATCCATGGCTCCAGTTGCATCTACCGCTTCTTCAGATTGTGTCAAGCCAAGAGGTGATGTTCATACTCAAACTTGATTAGATCTTCAGTCTTCCTCACACTGTCGCACCGGATTGTACGATTGATTCTTTGATCCGTGTTAACTTTACTTTCTGATGTCCTAAAGAAATCTTGTTGTATATGAGAAGTTCTCGATCATGGCCCTGTCTCGGTGATTTTTTTGGTTGAGTTGACAAAGAAAAAAATCGAGTTTGACTAGTGTTCACTGGAGTGGCTAGATGTCTTTTGGCCTGTTTCATCATGGGCCTTATTTTCTTTCTGAAACACGTAAGAAATTTATGTGTGCCAACATTACCATTTAGGAAAGTGTACCTTCCCCTTCTTCTCATTCAATTCAATTCAGATCCTGACTGACATTTGAGAGGTACTTGATCTGATGCCAAGCGCTGATCTGAATTCATCATCTGCATGAAGTATCCCATCAATTTTTTACTCTTATCAAATAATTTACGAATTCTACCTGGGAGATGTACTTTTACAGTGATCCCTGAAGTAATCGTAGTTTCATCCAATCCTTTATTTCTGTCACCAAGTAATTGAAAATACAAACATTGTTAAGGAGATGTAATTTTTCAGTGATCCCTGAAATAATATAATATGATTGACATTTTGAATGGTATGTATGTTAGCAAAGCATGTCAGGTATATATCAAGACATGGATAAAACAAAAACAATGAGATTTTTATGGTTACTAACCTATTTATCCATCTTTGTCACCATATACAGATGTTTGCATCGTCGGTGTTGCACGAACACCGATGGGTGGGTTTCTTGGTACTCTTTCATCTTTGCCAGCCACCAAGCTTGGTTCTATAGCTATTGAAGGTAAAGATGCAGCATTTCTTCTAGGCATTCCGATGTGTATTCCCAAGTGTACTGCTCCTAAGTGGTTTAAATTTTTTTTCCTCATTGAAATAATTGTTTATTTTGTTGAAATTGAAGCTGCTCTGAAAAGGGCCAATGTTGACCCATTATCAGTACAAGAGGTTTTCTTTGGCAATGTCCTTAGTGCAAACTTGGGGCAAGCTCCTGCTAGACAAGCTGCATTAGGAGCTGGAATACCGAATTCAGTGGTCTGTACTACTGTCAACAAAGTTTGTGCATCAGGAATGAAAGGTACTCTGCTCAACTTTTGATTAGCTTTATTTCTCACTAATGAGTGAGCCTTTTATCATTTGATGCTTGTGAAGCACCTGCCATAAGCTTATTCGTCTCTCTTTTTTCACAGCAACTATGCTTGCCGCACAAAGCATCCAGCTGGGCATCAATGATGTTGTTGTGGCAGGTGGCATGGAAAGCATGTCTAATGTGCCTAAATATCTTGCTGAGGCAAGGTTAGTCCTCCCAAAATTATCTTCCTTTACCATTGTGTACATCGTAGAATAATGCCCCTGTTTACTCCTTCTGGATTTGCTTGATGCCTCCCAAGATTTTTTACTGTTTAAGCATGCTCCAATTAAGATTTGCAATTCCATGACATTGCCACGTAAGTTCACCGGAAAAGAATGTAAATAGCACAAGATGAACTCAACAAGTGACTTGCTTTTCTGCAGGAAGGGGTCTAGACTTGGGCATGATTCACTTGTAGACGGAATGTTAAAGGATGGTCTTTGGGATGTCTACAATGATTATGGTATGGGAGTGTGTGCTGAAATATGTGCAGAACAGCACTCCGTAACAAGGGAAGAGCAGGTAACAATGACCCAGCCCTCCTCCCTCTTGCCATTGCTCCTTTTTATTTCTTCTCTTCTTCACTGGACGACCACTGGCCTGAGGGCCTCATGACACTAAATACTTTTGTATTCAAGTTGAGCTTAATAGAAAGACAGTGAAACCAATGACGCTACATGTCTTAATGGATCTAGAGCTAGTTACTTGGTGCCTTATTTTCTCAAGCTGCTATACTCAGCCTCTTTTGTACTTCAGATAGAATTGTGAGTTAGCGTTTTTAACAAGCATGAAACAACTTGATTCTTTATTGAGTCATTCTCCTTGATTATGCAGGATAACTATGCTGTTCAGAGCTTTGAGCGGGGAATTGCTGCCCAAGACAGTGGTGCTTTTGCGTGGGAAATTGTGCCGGTAGGACATATAGTTCCTGTTGACTAATGCTAGCTGCATGATATTTCTACACATCCTTCATGATGTTGACCTGGAATTATGCAGGTTGAAGTTTCTGGAGGAAGGGGCAAACCATCAACAGTTATTGACAAGGATGAAGGTCTTGGAAAGGTAAACCATAACTGTAGTGAGCATTGACAAAGCGGTAATGCGGGAAAATTATCCATCCTAGAAATTGACTGGATTAATATGCATATTTGGAGATAGTTTTCCCTTTCGCTACTCTGTTTCCATTTAATATAAGTCAGTACTTAAGTGTTCATAAATACAAACAGGACTCATAAAGGTCCATAAATACAACCACGTGATGTTTTGACTATGTGCAAGAACTGACATGACTATGTGTTCTTTCAGTTTGACCCTGCAAAGCTGAGAAAGCTCCGTCCAAGTTTCAAGGAGAGCGGAGGCAGTGTTACTGCCGGGAATGCCTCTAGCATAAGGTCTGGTACATGACAATAAGACATTTCAGTCCAGAAATTGCTGATTATTCACTTAGGCTGATCTGTCTTGTGTATCTTAGTCTGCCTTATTACCTAACTTGCTTACTACTGTTCAAAGCCTTATGCGAATTGCCTCAGACATTTATTCCAGCATTGATATAGAATTGCTTAAGAGAATTTTCATGCAGGCTTCTGCATGATAGTCTACCATTTGTATGATGTCAATGTCACAACTTTTAGGCTCTAGGACATTTGTTGCATCTATCTATGAACAGTCTAATGTTTAGGATATGAGCATTAGACTTTTTAAATTTTCGCTATTGTTTAAATGAAAGATTGGACTAAGATGTATACTGTAAACTTTCAGTGATGGTGCTGCAGCCCTTGTGTTAGTAAGTGGTGAAAAAGCACTTAAGCTCGGGCTTCAGGTGATTGGGAAGATCACAGGATATGCTGATGCTGCTCAGGTAATGGAGATAGATTGCATGCTGCAGGAAGAAAGTTTACTCGTTATGTTTAATTGTAAACTGCATGCTCTGCATATCTAACGGAGTCTGCTATTAGACGCTAATTTAAGCTCAATTTTTGCAGGCACCGGAGTTGTTTACAACAGCTCCAGCCCTTGCAATTCCGAAAGCTATCGCAAATGCTGGCTTGGAGGCCTCACAAGTTGACTACTATGAAATAAATGAAGCCTTTGCTGTATGTTTGTTTATGGGCTTATCTTTTGCTCGAGAAATAGATTGATTCAAGAGATCACTTATCGTGGTTTAATTCATGTGCAGGTTGTGGCTCTGGCAAATCAAAAACTTCTGGGAATCAACTCGGTAAATTGAACCACTTAGTCATGAGTCGTGCCCTAGCACAAGTGTTTGTGTGATTGCCTTATAGTTGTCTCTGTGGCATGCGAATGTCTTAGTTACCATGAAGTATGATTTGCAACCTGACTTGAACAACATTGTCGTCTTCTCTGTTCTGATTGGTTATTTGTCATCCCAATATGTTTATACAGGAGAAAATTAATGTCCACGGAGGTGCTGTCTCATTGGGTCATCCTCTAGGTTGCAGTGGAGCTCGTATCATAGCTACTCTTTTGGGGGTACAGCTCTAATTCATTCCCTTGCTCCCACCCGTGCTGTAGTCCTGTTGCATGATGAAGCCTCTCCTCTCCATTCTTTCTGAAGTGATAATTGCAAGCATAATGATTTTAGCATGGCAACATACTTCCCCTTTCTTAATCGAAAGTCTATGGTATTGCAGGTGCTAAAGCAGAAAAACGGGAAGTACGGTGTTAGTGGCGTGTGCAATGGTGGAGGAGGTGCATCTGCACTAGTAGTAGAGCTTCTGTAAACGATAATCCGTGCGGTACGTATCTTGTATGCCACGGTAAAATGTTGCATCACAGACTTGTTTGGCAGACCGTCCCCACAGTTAAATGCATGTATTGATGAATTCCAAGTTCAAGCAAAAGCGTTGTAACTGTATCTGTGTAGGGTTGTAGACCCTCCTGCTGCCACATGGGCTGTTGTAACCTGCCCCAACTTTCAAACTCGTGTAAAAACGAAAAATCTACGATTTTACACTTAGTTCTTATGAATTCATCCATAGTCGAGTGATGTCGGTTTTCCTTTTTTGACAGGTTAGAGTATGTGCTTCTCGAAGATGAGCCTCGGTAGCCTTCTGTTTACTTGTGCGTTTTCACCTCATTGCCTCTTCTTTGTTTCTGCTGCAATAAGCAAGAAATGTATGTAGTTTTCACAAGAACAATAAATTCCTCGAGTTATTCATCTCTCTCTCTCTCTCTCTCTCTCTTTCTCTCTCTTACAATATTGTCGTCAAGCAACTTCTTTGGTCCAAATTACTTGTAGCCATTTGATTTACCCAATCACTCGAGTTTCCTGATTATCCTATTTCCTGACTATGTTCTGCCGTCAAAGAAATGAATTTGATGAAAAGATCTTTCATTATGAGTGCCTTCGGTACTTGTTAACTAACCAATAGCCGCAATCCTTTATCTTCCAATGCTAGCTTTTCCTGTAATTGTGTGATTAATGTTGTGAATATCGATGCTTTCCTTATTATTAGAATGCTAAGTAAATAGCTTGCGGACACTTGTTAACGGAACTTACACAAAGCCGCACTTGTCGGATCCGAACCGGTCCATTGTACTAATCGGATGAACATAATGGGGCTTGTACTAAATCTACTGATCTGGAGTCTTTTTCTTTTGTTTCTGACTGTCCCTTTTATTCTAGTAGTAATTCAAGCTATAGTTGAAGTCTGCACATCTTCAGTCTAAGATTTTTCGATGCCGATGATAATGCTACCTAGGACATCGTACCGAAAAGTGAGAAGGTGGGTTAGAATGTCGCGAACTCTCAAACGTTCACCGCCTCCGTTGAGTTTCGCCGAGCCCTGCTGCTTCTCTGATGGCCTTGTTCTTCATTGCCCTGCTCTGGTCATTCATTCCTAAGCTCAAGTGAATTAACTCGCGAAAAATATTCTAGCCGTGCACATCCGGTTTTTCTTCTTCTTTTTTTGGGATAAAAAAAATAATGTCCTAAATTAACTCGCGAATTTTTTGCGCAGAAAAATTGAAACGAAGAGAGTGGATGAAACCCTAGCCCTATCGAAACGAAATTAATGAAAATAATAGAGAGAGAGAGAGGGGAGAAGAAGGAAGAATCCACGAAACCTCAGAGAGAAATCGTGGGCCGAGCTTGGTGTGTTGTATGGGCTTCGACGAAGAGAGTGGATGAAACCCCTTTCTCGCTTTTTCTTTATTGTTGATATTTCTACGGTAAAATACTCTTATGCTTATCTAGCTTTCCTTTTTTTGCTAAGCAAAAGAAAAATAAGCCACACAAAATTTGACACCTCAAATAATTTTTTTCCTTATGGATATGATTTTTGAAATCTATTTACCATAATTATGCATGTATAGCTTATTTACGTGTAATTTACCTATCAATAAATGACATGTCTATATCCATGAATCAAATACCTTATAAATCCGTCAAGGCCTCCCTATTATTGTGTGCTCGGCTGTAGACATGTCGTTTGACTTCATGAGCTGAGAGAACTCTTTGGCGGACGATGAGCTCGAAGTCGAATGCTCTTTCAATGCTCAAAACCTTGTCTGACAGTTCTCCGCCTTGATCCCCACTTGAAGCACGCGTTTAAATGCGGACATTCCGTGAGGGAAAGAGAATTCGCAAGGAAGAAGATGAAGAAAGTCGAATTCATCAAGCGAAATTACATTCCAAAAGCCAGGTGCATGAATCAATACATATAAGATTTATCAAAGACCAATCCAAGCCCCGGTAAGAAGAAGAAAGACCGGAGATTAACTTTAAAATGAAAAAAAGACTTAGTTAACCGAAGAATGAAGAGCAGAGCGACGATGCCACAGATAGACGAGAATCAGAGTGGGCTTGGGCTTGGAGGGGAAGAACAATCGTTTAGGGCTCTTCGAAATTGGTCCAATAAAATTGGACTATTATTATTGTTGTCGTTGTTGTTATTTTCTACTGTAACATACTCTTATCCTTATCAAAGGCTGTGCGAACAAGTGCAAACCTAATCGAAAGTTTAGCTCATAAGTTTGGGACTATGGGAAGCTTATTAGGCCTTGAGGGTAAAGGCCCAACCAGGTCAACTTCAATTTCCAATGGAGCCTTAAGAATTCATGGGCCTTGAGCCCTAAAGTAGGACTTCTACCACCCCGATGAAGGCCTTCTTCTCCTTGACATTGGAATTTTTTTAGTCATCATTGATTTCTATCCTAGTCCCTTTGTCGAGTGAGCTCCCGTGGCTCTTGCGGGCGACGTTAGCAATTTTTCTCCTTCCTTACCTCCGCCATTTTCCTCCATAAAATCTTTTGATTCCCTCTTAGGCGGATCGCCCGTGGATAATAACGGTTGGTTCCTCGGAAATCTATCTTTAATGCGAATGGAGATTGCGAAACCCAACTTTTGTACCAGTAAATGTGGGTGTCGTTGTGGTCATGGAAAGGTGGCCATTCCCTAACAATTTTTGTGGGCAGAGGACACAGAAGTTGCCTGTCTACTGCGGAACATGCTCTTGATCCGCACAACTGCTACTCTGGGAAAGATATGTAGAATTACTGTTGCAATAGAAAAAGAACAATTCTGAAGACTTTACAATGAAAAGAATTAATGAGCATGTCTCCGAGGATATATGCACACAACTCCTACGCTTCATGAATCACTAAATGAGAGTAGAGCTCTGCGTGTTCGTGAGTAGTAATCATTTTGATTGCGAACGAGATGTCAGTTTGCAATTGCAAAGAGCCTAGCTATTTCGAGTTTATGCTTCTAGCAATTATTTACATCCTTCGAGCGTGGTTTCGACATCTATAGTCCAGTTGCTGTTAAATTTCTTATTGGGCTCTGCCTCTTTATAAGATACTGTGCTGATTCTGTTTTGAAGTGTCTCCCCGAGTTCATCCTGCATTAGAAGTAACCGTGGCTTTCGACGGGATCAGAATCGTATTCAAGTCATGCGTCATGTGTTTCACTGCAACTTGCACTGCTGTAGTGATTCAATATATAGCTTTGCCACAATCTTTGATGTCTCCCGTCCATGTAGATCCCCTATTTGGAAAGAAGTCATCCCTATCGTGCTTTCGCAATTAGAATTTAAGATACATTCATTTGAACTGCAGAGGGTGCATTAAGTTAGTGTTGATGGTTGCGTTTACTTGAATCAGTTTGGGTTACGTTTGCTTCTCAGCCCAATTAGCTCCAACATTGTCGTCCGCCCTGCATGGTGAGCGCTATCTCTTTTTAGTTTTCCTCAACATAGATAGTGATCACTTACATCTATCGCCACCATGGGAGCGAAGACTTGTGCTGAGAAACTGTTTTATTTGGATAGTTTACGTAAATCTTTAGGTTTACACTTCTTCACCGTGTGACTACGGTGCTTCATAAATTGCTAGGCTCAATCACCAACACTTACATCATCATGTTGCTCAAGCAGCTGTTCTGTGGGGATTGTGTTCCCTGTTTACTCAACATTTAAGGCCCTTAAGGAGAGGGATCAGAATGAGCAGCAGAGGCGGCTTCTTCATTGGGCAGGTTGGCACCTTCTCCAAATTTCTACATCCTTCAAATTCCTCTTCTAGGTGAAGACTCCTAGAATTTTGTTGGAGTTGTCTGGGGCCTTCACACCTAGGCATTTAGCCTGCCATTCTAGAAAAAAAAATATGCTAGATGGACCAAGTTCATTGTTTTTTAACCTGTCCTTTTTGCGTTGTCCTTTCTACAGTCAAGCAAGACTGCTTTTCATTTGTTCCCATTCTTTCATTCTTGTTTTGTGCAATGCTGCATTACTTTTCTCCTTGTCAATGCAAGAATCTGAAACCTGTTGTTAAATCATACATTTCGGTAGGTGAATTCAAACGGTCCTTGATGTTGCTCATAAGACGACTTCGATCTCGGTTCGTTATATCTAGCCATACGTTGTACATGCACATTTTGTCTCGAAAGATTAAAGCGTTCATGGTGATCCAATCTAAACAAGGTTGATCACAAAGTTCCCATTATTTGTACTGAAATATATCGCGTGTCAATCAAGCCACTTGAGTGCTTCTTGCTTTCTCCAGGGTGGCAGGCAATTTACACATGAACTGTCTATGTCCTTTCTTGTTAAATCATCGAAGAAGGCCGGATCGAACAGTTCGACTGATATCCAGTGAATTTGTAAGTGTTAATTCTTTTTAGTGACTGTGTAGCAAGATATGGATATTCGGTTGCTTTCTACAGGGTTGCCCTGCCTGCACGACCGAGGCAGCAGGGGGTGCTTAGTGCTCACTTGATGCTTATGGAGGTTCTGTATGACCCACTAGTTATGAGTTCCTGTAGGTCTCATGCTTTAGACATCCTAAATCGAGAAGAATTAGGAGGCTGAGCCATTTTGATACATTTCGTTTCGGCTGTTCTTTTTAATCAGGGAATGGTGTTAATACGCACGATTCTTACGCTAGTCTGTTGCTATCCCGTCATTGTCTCGCAAAGATAGACTATTAACAGTTCTCTTCAAGTTCGATTTCCTCTCCCCTACCATGCCTGCCCATTTTCTAATACGCGTCGCCCCTGAGCTTCTAAAACTGCAGCTGATGGGTTTCAAAAGGAGAAATCGCCGCCAGAGAAAATTCGTCAATAGTAAAATTTATAGGTATTATCAACAGGTGAAGACACTATTTCCGTTCTTGCTGGCTGATTCTGTAATACGGACTTGGAGTAATATTTTGAATGACCACGTGACGCAAAATGCACTGCTCCGATGGATATTTGAACTTGCAGAACAAATGCTTAGCCTTCCAATCAATCACTTGCGAGTTCAATATGCTTCCCCAAGGTCGTCCAAATTGTGCTAGAGCACGGTGGGGCTGGGGGGTCCAGCGAGTTGCTGAGTCCATGATTCGGTTTAGCCGATAATTCAAATACATAAAATAAAAAAAATTCCACATGTGGGCGGAGTGAAATAAGCCGAAATAGAATTTCTCCTGTGCATGCCAAAAGAATTAAAGAATCGGATGAAAAATTACTTAAAGATATCCACGAGAGAGAAGAAGAGGAAGAAGAGAGAGCGGTTGTTGTTATTGTTCACGACAACCACCGAGAATGGTAGCCACACATCGACAGCCGCCGGTCTTAGTTGACCGCCACGGGCTAGCACCGGTCTTGAGCTTTGCCTCCTATCTTTTCTCTCAATTTCGAGGTTACAGATAGGTAGATTGGGGGTTGATTAAACACTCCTCCCAGCCCCCTTCCCCCAACCATCCTCGTGATGTTGTATTGCAACACCAAGGCGAGGGTGACCAGCATAACTATAGTCACCACAATCTCTCTCTCTCTATCTCGATCGCAACCATGCTTATCTAATGTACGCGCGCGCACATAAAGTCCAACCGTGTCTTGTGCCCACCAAACAATCAATGCATAATTCACGTTCGCATCTAACATTATATTCGATCAATCACAAACTAATCAGAGATGGGTTATCAAAACTCATATCTTATTTCATTCATACCCTATCCAATCCTCTCTTATCTTATTCAGATAAGTGACCCGTACAATCAAGGCACTTTTATTGTCAAAGGCATATGTGAACGGAATTTCACATTTATCATGTGATCAGATATCGACATCACATGTGAAACCCTTAGTTTTCCACCAGCAATAAATGCAACAAAAGTGTAACGACCCAGTCCGATGAGGGCGGGGAGTGGTCATCAGGGCTAGAGGATCTGACGAGGACCAGCTCCTAACAGGCTTCTAGGATGGCGAAGGGGGCAAGAATGAACCGAATTGTGAACTGAACAAGGAGAGAGCGATTCTGACATATATATGTGAAAATTAGAATTAATTCACGGAAGCGCCTTTTAACGTAACAGTAACGCTTGGCTTTAAAATTTCAAAGTTCAGCATGCTTAGGTAGTAGCACTCCTAAGATGGATAACCTCCTGAAAAGGTGTCTCCGAGTACACCAAATGACAAAACTGTGGGATTCGGTATAGGACGGATCAAAACGGACAATATCTCAAAGATATCAAAAAAGAAACCCTTTAAGCATCATCGTTGCATCAACTCTTCTTTTCTTTTCTTTGGCGGCATTTCTTCCATCTGCAATAAACACTTGTCAGGAAGTAAGCCCATCAGGAGCAATATCATCTTTTTTTATTCATGGATTACCCAAAAGACCATCAAGATTGTGTAGATTCAATAACATGGGATGTCGCCTCCACCGAAAAAGCACATTTAGTTTAAGATTTTTCAAAAAGTGAGGGGAGTCGAGTGGCTCTCAACAATGCTGTCCCCCCGGCAAAGAGTATTGTCAATCTTTTGACAAAAAATCAATCACATGTAAGTGCTGCTCATCGAATCATCATACCTTCTTCTTTTTTTTAAGAGAGGGACCATCGATCAAGCGATATGACATCATGAATTTTGAAAAGTAAGAAAAAATTCTGATCTTATAAAGCAGCAAAAATTAGAATTCTTCCATCTTTGGCTCGAGGGACATGATGGAAACACTGCTCGATTTTTTTAGAATGCGACCAACTATTTTAAAAGTTTTGCTCGTACTCCTCAACTGCTCCCTAAATGATCGTACTATTTCTTTTTCTTTTTTCTTTTTTTTCTTTTTTTGAGAGTGGGACCATTAACCAAGCGATATAACATCATGGGTTCTGAAAAGCAAGAAGAAACCCAGTACTAGAAGGCAGAAAAAGTTGGAATTCATCTGTCTCTGGCTTGAGGAACATGAGGGAAACACTGCTTGATTTTGTGAAAACGAGTCCGACTGTTCTAATAGTTTAAGCTGTTACGAGAAGGCGCCGTTTAATATTTAAATATTCTAATATTCTCGCTCACGCGTAGATTGGACTTTGACCTAAGTTTAAAGCGTGGAAGTATGTAACTGAAGAAGCAAATAGGATTTTGCTTGTAATTAAGGTCTAGTAAATTAGAAACATTGTAAATTTTGCTTCAAGGGTTTCTAATATGTGTAGATATCTTTTAGTAAGGAAGAAAAAGAAGGCTTTGATGTTAATGGGTCCTATATTGTTTGCTTTGATGCATATATCTATAGTAAAAATGGTCAAAATAGTTTTGCAACACAATCAACTACGAGGCACCTGCCCGTGCTACAAATCTTTTTGACACAATTTTTTTGGTCGAATTTTTTGCTCAATTTACATGCTATGAACATAGGAAAAATTATTTTCATGACAATGACATCTTAAGAGTGGGTAATTCAGAGCAACTACTGAAAATAAAAAGAAGTGTCAGCAACAATTTTTTACTTCCAAAGATTTTTATTAGATCTTAGGAGACTATTGCCCTTTTATGATGAAAATCTGGCAAGCTCTTGTATTGATTATCATACTATATGTGCATGGGTGCAAACGCTTAATATCATTAAATGCTGTATATTTTAATTTTCAGTAACTAACTAAAAGTCAGACAAAGAGGTCATACTCATTACCCAAAATGACATTGCCTTTTTTTTATAAAAGAGAAAGAAAGAAAATAAGTATACTTACAACACTCGTTAAAGTTTATTAATAAACGTTTCCTACTTGACTCAATTGGTTAGTGCTTCTAGGCAAATTGCTAGTAAAATAGTTTTAGAAAAACAACTTTTATAAAGGCCAGATCATAGAATCCGATTGTTAGATTTGATAATAGGAAATGAAACAGACATGTATTATGAAAATCGTTGGACCATTAAAAAAAAACAAGAACCAACCTAGCTCCTTGCTAAATATATTTCGGTTGTAAATAAAAAATAAGTACTTCTTTTATGGGACTCGATATAAGTTCTTCATCAAATTTATCTCATAAGTATGTTTTTTCCACCACATAAAAATTGAAAAAAAAAAAACAAAAAAAGAAACTAGTGCTATGCTCTCACTTTAAGCACACAATTTCTCCTATATTCTCTCACTTCAACTCTAAAATGGGATTTTTTTAAAATATTATTATTGTTGTTGTTTGTTCTCTCCTTTGCCTCTCTAGAAGCAAACACAGAACAAGAACATCCCACACACACACAACACGCACGAACACACTATAAAAAGGAACAGCAACTCTTCTCTCTTCACATCACCTTCCAAGAACCTTCTCTCGCAACCCATATTAGTAAACTCCGTCATGGCTTCAAGTACTTCAAGCCCCTCCTCCTCCTCCTCTTCCTCCTCAGCAAATAATCTCAGAATCCTGGTTGAAAGAAACCCCCCGGAGTCCAAATTGTCTGAATTGAACATCAAGTGTTGGCCCAAGTAAAACCCTTCTCTCTCTCTCTCTCTCTCTCTCTCTCTCTCCCTCCTTAATTGTGACAAAAACTTGAATTTCTTTTTGTCGGTACTTGGTTTGTTTAGATGGGGTTGTCCACCAGGGAAATATCAGCTGAAGTTTGATGCCGAGGAGACGTGTTACTTGGTGAAGGGCAAAGTGAAGGTCTATCCAAGAGGGTCATCTTCCTCATCATCATCAGAAGACCAATTTGTGGAGTTTGGTGCTGGAGATCTTGTGATCATCCCAAAGGGACTCAGTTGCACTTGGGACGTCTCTGTTGCTGTTGATAAATACTACAAGTTTGAGTCCTCCTCTTCTTCTTAGTATTTCTCCTAATTTCTTCTTCTTTCTTCTTTCCAGTTTTGCAGTTTCTGTATTGTCAATCTTCACATGCTAGCTAGCCTTTGTATTCTATCTCTGATCAATGCTCCCTCTTACTTGTGACTTGATTTCTTCACATCAAATTATAATTCTTTCAATTAGAAATGTCCATCTGAATCTTCTCTCTCTCTCTCTCTCTCTCTCTCTCTCTCTCTCTATGGCTGTCTTGCATTTTTGTTTTTTGTTTTGAAAGGTTGTGGTGGGTGATCAGGGATGATCTTTCTTTTTGGCCTGTGGTCAAAGGAAGATAATAGTCAATGCAGGTCCCATTCAAACTAATCTGCTTCTTGAGGGGGGTGGCTGCTTTGAAATGAGCTTTTAATGTCCCTTTGACTGGTCATCCCCTTAGATATTTTCTATGGTGTTTTTTTTTCTAATCTCTGGATGGATCCCACCGCCCTTTTTGGTTAGGATGCGACTTGGACACCTTTTGTCTCCACCTTTCTTCCAAAAGTGCACGATGCAAGGATGGAAACATGGGTCTCTCTCTCTCTCTCTTCCGCCCTAGGTGGCAACTGACTATTCGACGAGGGACGCAGAAGTTTAATTTAAGAATTAGGTCACGTTTATTCCACGAAAAGCTCAAGATTTAAAAAATATTTTTTGAAAAATAATCGTTTGTATAACTCACAAAAATAAATAAATGATAAATATTTTCATCACTCACGAAAATGATTAAGTATAAATTATTATCGATAATGATGATATTTTTTATTGACTAATTTTTTTAAACGATATAATCAATTATTTATTAATCTCCATAAAAGCACCCTTAGATGGAGATAATTTTCAATGTCCATCTTAAAAGATGAAGTATGATTAATTTTGATAGATTATAGTGTGTACTTGATAAAAATTACATGAGGCACCAAGCGATATGGGCCAATGCATCGAGTACGAGACCTTCGTCTTTCTAACGCGGAAGGAACAAGCGTCATGTCCTTCCTCGAGAGGCCATGAATCATTGTGACCGTGCTAATTTACTCGAGCAAAAATATACTTCTTATATGGTAAACTAAAAAAAAAAACATGAAATGGTTATACTTTTCTCCATCCTCCGTTGGAGAAACCCCCCAACCATACCTCTAGCTATATGGAAATATAATTAAAACTACATGTGATTGATGTCCATATTTGTAAGTTATCAATTAGATGATTGGTTGGAGGAAATCCTTCAGCATCAGCACTGGGGGAAACTATGGCCTTCATGAAAAGTATAACGGTCATAATTAGTTGAAATATGTTTTCTTGTAATTTAACCTTATCTAGGTTTAGAGCTAGGGGTGAGCATGGTCCAAGTGAGTGGTTCCTACCCTAGAATCAGGAATCGCCCACTAAAAATCGGTTCCAAAAAATTGGACCGGGAACCGCCCGTTAATTCCATGGACCCACCCAAGAACCAGACCGTCGGTCCGATCCGGTTCCCGGGTGGGTCCATGGAACTGGTCCCTTGTATATCACATCTTGATCGCAAGCCAAGTTCATGCTGTTATATGTTTAATATTTCTGTCATTTATTCTTTAAACCATGGTATAATGCTTTGTTATAATTATAGAGCTTAAAAAAAAAACAAGTGAAAATAGGGTAACTTCTATTACTGCTGAGTGAGACTATGATTCCGAACTTATAGTAGCATTTGCTTAGTTGATAAGGACTGTTATGCAAAGTTGCTTTCATGGATTAAAAGAAAAAACTTAAGTTCAACAGAGCAAATCTTCAGACAACAGAGCAAAATCTAGAAATGTCATGCACCAAACCCACGTATTATTCCCAACTCAGAGCAGAGACAGAGATGGTATGAGGTATTGTCTCAGCGAGTGACGACAGATGAGGCCGGAGGGGACCGAGAGCAAGAGTGAGAGAGCGACGACGACAAGGCTATGATGTTGAGACTAGAGAGATTTATGAGCAATTCTGAGTGGGAGAAGACACAATTCTTATTTTTAGCCTTAGGATTTTATTTTAAAAAAACTAAATATATATATACGTATATAAATAATATATATACCGGTCCGGGTGGGTGGATGGGAGGTTCCGCACCTAAAATAGAGAACCGGACCAATACCCAACGGTTCCAAGAAATTGGAACTAAGAACCGGACCGGTCCCCTTAGGAACCGCCGGTTCTTGGGCGGTCCGGTCTGGTTCTTGGGCGGACAGGCGGCTCCCGATTATTTTGCACACCCCTACTTAGAGCTATGTAACACACACTCTCTCTCACACACACGATGACGGCATTAGATTCCATCTTAGATGGATAAATTCGATCCTACAAAGTACCTCGTTAACTTTATCAATAAAATAAGATGCGAGCCGATATACAAGAGGATGGCTCAAACACGAGGTTGCTTACACCAAGAAAACACAAAACCTTCTCCTTAATCACAAACCAATCCAATTACATCTAATCCATCTCTAGATCCTGAACTCCCTCAAACTTTTAAGTAACTTGAATCGATCAGTTGCTAAATCTATCAAATTCACTAGTTTCTCTTCTTGCAAAGTATAATATTTCCGTTTTTTTCTCATAATCATTCTTGAAAAATCGTACACCCATTAAACAATACACACTATTTTCGACAAGGTGGTAATTAGGTTTACAACTCCAAAATCACCATACCATTGTTTCTTGATAGATATGCGATAATGGTGAATAGTTATTCCAAAAAAATGGATGGATTGGACGAAAAGGTACATCTTTTGGTTGAGGTAATTAATTCATGCAAACATAGATTACTTGCCCTTATTGAGATTATTTAATTTTTCATTTGGAACGAGCTACTAGATATGCCTAAGTATCCCTCCCATATCACATTGATGATAGTGACACTTCAATCAAATGATTAGAGGGCTTAATCAAGTAGGACTTTTTTTGGAGGATGGTTGAAAAATCCCATCATCAATCTAGAAGATCATTTTGGGGAGGCTATTTATGATATCTTCGGATTGGGAGATGGGCGATTCGTGGTCCAAGAAAATGGGCCAGGGATTTATTGGGTGTCACGCGCAATTGAAAATAAGAATCATTGGATGGGTGATTAGCTAGTTGGATTATTGTGCAGGCTGCATTTAGAAAAGGACTTTGCTAGTATAATAGTCTTTTGGCTACTGTAACAGTAACAACATCGTGTGAGCCATAAATTCTTGAAAGAGTAGACTCCATCACGATTTCTAATTATTTGTTTTTTTTTTGTGTGACCCAAAACAGGCTATTATTCTCACAGTATATTAAGGACAATCACATAAGCATTTCTATTTAGAAAATCGAAGAGTAACATCCACAATATAAGAAATGAGTTTGCCTATACTATGGGATAATTATAAAACAAAAAAAAAGTCAAAAACTTATTGTACATATGTCAATTCAGTCCTAAACTTTTCAATTTAATCAATTTATATCTAAACATTTTGACGAGTTGCCAATACAGTTGTCTTGGCCCATTTTGGCTAGAAATCACTAGATGGATGCCGATCATCGCACGTGACTTGGCCAGCACTGGCGTGGACAATTTTATCAATTTTATTTAAAAAAATTCTGATTTTTTTGATATATTATTGTTTTTGTAATTTTTTCTACCTACATAAGACCAGTCACAAGTTCGAGTTGTAATATTTACCAGTGGTGTATTTGTATCAACAAATGAAAATGGGATGAAGGC
This sequence comes from Metrosideros polymorpha var. glaberrima, assembly GCA_001662345.2. Classification (NCBI taxonomy): domain Eukaryota; kingdom Viridiplantae; phylum Streptophyta; class Magnoliopsida; order Myrtales; family Myrtaceae; genus Metrosideros; species Metrosideros polymorpha. The sequence goes on along the minus strand of BCNH02000008.1, from coordinate 5,661,958 downwards.
ACCGGAGGTTCTTGAAATTTTCAAAATGTTCGATCAATCCCATGAAATTTTTTTCCTTTTTCTTGCAAATGGATCCTTGAGTCATACATTTTTTTTTTGTTCGAGTTGTTTTATCCGTTAAATATGCAGCAAAATAATGACATGAAATGTCACGTTAGCACCAAGTCAGCGCCGACTAGATTAGTTATGCGGCACTTTTTTAACCTAGTGCTGGCATGGATAGGGAAAAATCATATTGTAACCTTAATGAAAATCCTTTTATATCAGCGGAGATGTTAGAACTAATTTTTGGGTCATTGTTTTTTTCCCTAAATTCCGTTCTTTATAGATAATCCCTTGAAAAAAAAAGTATATGCATTAAAAATAGGTCAATATTTTTGCTTCGACAACAATGGGTTATTATTGATACACTGATAACCTATTTAGCTATTTAAATTGAGTTAAACTATTTATCAGTTATAATTTTCAACTTAAGTTCATTAAAATGGATTAATCAAGCAAACACGATTTCATGTTGTAGTGAATCTACAATAAAACATTTTACTGTTCACTACAACATTTCTAGTTTCTACTTTCTTCTAGCTTTGATAGTTTGTTTTGTACACTAATTCCTTAATTATTTAATTTATTTGAATAATTAATCACTTAAATATCGTGGTAAAAAAAAAAAGCTACATTTTCTTACGTTTAATTTATTGATTTTATGAATTATTTTTTTACCTTTCCATATTTATTTTTTCCCACTTTTCTAATCATTGCAAAAATAATTATAATTTCGACAGTTCCTGTTTGAAAAATGACTTCATGTTGTCAGGGAGATATCACATTCTAAAGCTGTAAGAGCAGGTGTCCCGACAAGCAACGGATAGCAGCACGAGCGTTTACAATATTGCAATGGAACACCGAAGATTTGCATTTATTCGGCTCCTACCATCTCATCAGAGAACAAATGAAGGAATGATACAAGAACACTACACAAATAAACGTTCGCCAAAACTTTTTTCAGAGAGATGCGTGGAAGAAGCTGTGGAGATTTTACAGATGAATAAATCAAAGGAGCAACAGCTATGTACAAGTGGGTTCAAAATTTACTGCGTTCTCACTTCTTCAAGCTGTGGGGCGGGGCGCGGTGTCTTCTTGGATCCAGATGGAGCCCACACACGAATCGTCTGATCGTCGCTGGCCGACGCCAGCATTTGAGGCCTCCTAGGATTCCAGCTCACGCTATTCACGGTCATTTTGTGGCCAGACAGAATCTCTATTGGCTGAGGTCTTCGCCGGTTCCATATGTAGACCTGTCAAGATTTCGAGAAGTTATTCGAACCGTGCTTCGATCGTATAAAGCATCGGGATGAAACCCGGAAATGATCTCAACCAGAACGAGGAAAGTAAATCCACATTTTGTCACCCACACTTCAAAGATAGACCTGCAATTGAAATTAGAATTGTTCTTCTCGTACAAATAAAAAGAAAGAGGCACAGGGTATGTCCTCGCCCATGGTCCATAGCCCGTTATGACACCAGTGACACGCAGATCATGAGCTATTGACGTGGAGCAGATACTGGATTTGCCGAAACAAGAAGCATACCTGCGCATCCTCACTGCCACTGGCAATAAATCCGCTGTTCAACCCACCGAAACAGGAGCGTATTACGTACTTGTGCTGCTTGTGGCCTATATACCTCGATGCTTTCTCGAATTTCCCAGCAACATCCCACATGTGAATCTCCTGGCTGTTTAGGTTGATGATAAAAAACTCGCTATCCCCTGATATAGAAAGTGATGTAATAGGATGCTCCTCTGATATGACTCGCTCGGCATTTGTCACTAGGTTCAATATCCGGATGTCTTTGTCTGAGAAAACACTGATAAGATTAACTCCGTCTGGTGTGACGGCAAGATCTAGAATCTTGGGCATCCTCGTCCCTCTCCATGCTTTTATCTCAGTCCCATCGCAGTCCCACATGCAAATGCCCTTTTCCGAGTGGGAACTGCCACAGACAAGTCGTTTTGAGTCGGGAAACCAAGCACATGAGCCCACAATGAAGTCATGATCTCCAAATGTACGCTTGCATGTACCTGTTTCCACGTCCCATAGCTTGACAACTTCTGCATTCCCACAAGTGAGCAACTTCGTGTCATCGGGACTCCATGCCACAAAAGATACAGGATTTTTGTGGCTTTGTAAGATGTGCTTCAGCAATACTTTACCATCTTCGAGCACCTATCAACGTGAACAATGAATCAGCCACATTCTCTTGCAATTCATCGCTTGCATACATAACAAAAAGGCCAGCCTTGAAATGTTAATTATTTATCTAAACAAGATTTCCACAAAAAATTGAAGAAGGCAGACGAGCTTTAATTCAAAAGCTCTGAAACAACCCCTCATCCACCCCCCCTCCCACATCAACAACAACAATAAAAAGCTTCCCTCTCTCCTCTTTATGTGGAAAATTTTGGTAAATGGAAAAGTACACAGAAAACAATACAAAGAAATCCTTCCTATAAAATAAAAAGGGGGAACAAAACCGGAGGATATACACGCAAGCTTCAAACTGGACTGGTTCAGCAGAAAAGCGAAATGTCCAAATTATGTTCGTTGGAAAGACCGTGTCATCACACTAGTGATCTAGCTATAACAAGCGCATGCAACTCAAACTTGCAATCATTCATACTTTGTAGAATAAATAAAAGAGACTTCCCAAAGGAACACCAATCACACAAAACTGCTCTTAATATACTATGTTCATCGGACTCAATGAGCATTGTTGCCTAAAAAATGATTCCCTTTCACTGGGCCAAAAAACATCACCAAAATATCCCTAAATATAAAAGTAGCTTTAGACCACAGAATGACATACTAAAGATTATCCCCCTTCCTCGAATGCTTAAACAGCGCAATTGACAATAGTAAGTAATTGATACAATCTAATTGTAAGCACTCCAGTATAGAATCTGGAAACCACCTTCCATATCATAGCCATGCAGTCACTTGATGAAGAGGCCAAGTATTCTCCATCATGCGAAAATTGTACAAACCATACTTCATTTTTGTGGTCAGTCAAAATCTGCAACGACAACACAATGTAATTCAATAAAGTAGCAAGCTAAACATGCAGGCCAAAAAGACCAAAAGGAAGCAAGAGATTGCCCATGAAATTATTTCAGGTTTATTTATTTTCTCGATGCCCACCCCCCACTTCAGGTTCCACTAAATATTAACATGACGGAAATTGAAATCTATCAGGATTAAGTACCCAATTCATTGATCAGAAACCGACAAGCTTTACAGAAGTAAGCGAAAATGCTCGCAGACGAATCACCTGTGTAGGTAGAAAGCCAGATTGCACGGCAAGTAACCGGTTCTTTTAACTTTTTTCACCAGTACAGGTACAAACTGAACTCTAACACATAGGAATGCACATGCACATAACTAAATATATCCTATTATAAAGTGAAAATATGCAATCCAATAAAGCACTTGAATTCAATGTGAGGATAAATAGATAAGGGCATTGAATTTCGATCTTTAAGTTTTTAAGCACAAGTAACCTACTTATGCTGCGCATGGACTTGCAAATGCACGGAATAAATTTTCAGTAATCACTGGGGCTTCACTTCCAGTTGAAACAAGCCTTTCATTTCCTCATATTAAAGTTCTTCCAAGTTCCAATGAGGCAGGAGGAGGATTTAATGAGGATTATAAATGACGTCTCGCTTAATAAAATTTTTATTCAAAGAAACAGCATCACTTGAAAATATAAAGGATGGCCACCAATCTAATGTGATAGAATTCATCCATCAGCTGTAGACTCCAAAGCTTTAATGGAATGAACATGTAGTCGATTCCACAAGCTTACCTGAATGGTCTCGGTCGGCAACTGATCGCCATTGCAGCAGTGGTCCTCATAGAGGGAAACTGCATCTGATGAATTGTGGTACATGCAACGGTCAATTTGGGATGTAACAGCAGCTTCAATCAGGTTCTCCAACCGTCTTTCTGGCAACACATACGGCGGTGGGAGCAAATTTTCCAGCTCCATCAATAAATTCTTCCAAGGCTCGTGAGCTCTATCGTTCATACTACACAACTTGATTTCCTTCAAAGAAAGTATACTGCTTGCGAGTTTCTGAACTTTTCCTCTATCAAGCCCGGAAGTCGAAATCTCTTTCCGCAATATGTTGAGAGCCAAAGAATCATTCCCCTGTTTTAGAAACTCCATGATGTACTGCTTGTACACCAAAAACAAAGCCGAGGCCCTTGTGCCATCCGTCAAATCCTCAAGCGAGTTAAGCGTACTTATACAATCATCCCAACTACCATTAAGAATTTGCGATTCAAGCAATTCGAATTCCGCAGATCTGCACCTTATCCCAGATTCAATTTCCAAACAATAAGCAGACTTTGAGTAGCCCAAGGAATATAGGCATTGAATTATGATCCTCACAAACTCAACCTTCCTTATGAGCCCTTCCGCACCCAACAGGGTTAGATTATCCTCCATATCATATTAAATCTCCCGAGACTTTTATATCACTTTAGCCTATTCTCGCACCTTGTGCTGTCTTAGTTAGATTTTTCAGTGGCCATCATTTGCGATCACCGAAGATATTCCAAAAGAGCTCTCACTAGCACTACCTCTTTCCATGTAGAACCTATTAGTCAAAACCTACGATCAGTACAACAGTCCAAATCTCACTAAGCTCAATACTTGCTATCCTATTTTCGACAAGCTCAATACTTGCTATCCTATTTTCGACGACAATTTCTCCTAAAGAAGCAGGAGAATTAAAACAAAGACAAGATTCCGCGCGAAACAGACCACAGATATCTTCAACACACAGGCTCAGCTTTAATATGCCCAGAGGCTCCACCATCCATAACCAGCGGAAAAACAACTGGAGAAAACCAGAAATTAAGCATCAGAAGACTGAAAACAAGACCAAGTTTCCAAATTTACGGGCACCCACATCGACAAATCCCATGAATTCATCATATCCGCACGCAACAAGGCGTAAAAGAGCACGCGAAATCAACACGGGTTCAAAATCAGCGAGCACCGCAGAAAGAAGGAGACGACCCACGAAAGATTAGGAGTGAAGAATGAAAACTCACCAGTTTCTGGAATTCGCAGAGGATCAATGAGAAATGGGGCGATTGAAGGAGGGGGAGTTGCTTGTAGGAGTAAGCTGGGAATTGGATGCGAAACCCCGTCGATTTCAATCTTAATTTCTCGCAATTAGAGGCAGCTAAGATTACTTAAACGACGACGTCGCGCGCTGTTCATTCATTGCTAGTCGTTGGATAGGGGAAAAAGAGCGAAATTACCATCCCTCCCCCCCCTCTCTTAAATTAGTCCTTCCCTAGGCTCCGTTTCACGAAAAATATGTTTCGAAAAAAGGTTTTCCCCATTTTTCGACATTTGAGGTAGAAAAAAAACACCTTCAAATGTAAGGAAATTGATTTCCTCTTTTCCTCCCTTCACATTCCTTTTCTTTTTCTTTTTTATTTTAGAATTTTTTTTTATTTGTCTTTTTATTCTTCCTCTCTACCGGTCACCGACCACATGCTAGGCTCGACCTCGCCTCAGGTTGGTGACCTCGAGCCTTGCCTCACTTGAGTCTTGAGCTCGCCAAAGGCCAGCAACATCGAGGGGTGATTTCAAATCATCATAAACAATGAGGAACAATAGCAATAAGCCAAAGATGAAGAAGAAGATGCAGATTGTCAAGCAACAAAATAAAAAGAAGAATTCAACGAGGCTGAGCCTCGCTCGAGGTTGCCCTAGTGAGTCTCGAGCTTGCTTGAGGTTGGCGATAGCGGGGAGTGATTTTAGATCATCAGTAACAATGAGGAATGACAGCAAGATGAAGAAGAAGAAGATGATGATGATGATGCAGATTCTCAAGCAGCAAAATAAAAAAAGAAAAGAAAAGAATAAAAACAATTAAAAATTAAAGTTTAAAAAATCGATTTTTTGATAGTTTTTCAAAAAAGTCAAATTCGATTTTTCATACTAAACGACAGAAAATGTTTTCTAATTCATTTTCAAATCTTGACTAAGCATTGGAAAATATTGTCATTTTCCAAAAAAATGACTTCATGGAAAATATTTTCCAAAAATGCCATATTTTTCGCAAAACAAATGAAGTCTGATTTCTTTTAACTTCTCACCAAATATATATATCTTTTAATTCGTTGACCAAAAAAAAAATCTCTTTTAACTCTTATGACAAAAATAAAACTCTTTTAACTCCAACCAAAAACGAAAAATCTCGCTTATACCATTATTGTCAACTCAAGCTCTACTGGATATATATTGACTTCTTCTTGTAATTATTTTATCTATGAATTTATCACTTTGATTTTTTTTAAAAATTTAAATCGGAATGATTGATAAAAAAAAAACCTTTTAAAAATTGTTGACATGTAGAATCATATATGTATAAATTTTTTGAAAGTAAATTCTTTTAATATAA
>BCNH02000008.1:5620462-5644295 GCA_001662345.2 Metrosideros polymorpha var. glaberrima | reverse complement strand
ACCCAGAAAGATGAACACTAAAGGAACAAGGAAGAAGATGATGAACAGTACATCGAAGACGATGAACACTAAAGGAACAGTATACCCCCAAAAAAAGTAGGGGAAAAATGGAGGAGTTCACCCAGAAAGACGAACACTAAAGGAACAAGGAAGAAGATCACAATAAAAATTGTACACAGCCCAATTTCCAGGCGGCTCTGGGCAGCGAGAGCGACGAACGAGCCTTGAAGAAGATGAACAGTGCACTGCAGCGATCAACAGTAACCTCGATGAACAGTGCTTCGAGTTTTATTTAATTTTTATTTTTCTGATGATGCCCCGTCAGCGCTACGTTAGATCTTAACGGTAACATTTAACCGAAGCCCAACGGAGGGTAAATATGTCACTCAAGCAATAATTTGGGATTTTTGGTGTTTTAAAAAAAAAAATTAAGGTAAATGCGTCACACGGGGTATAATTTAGGGTTTTTGGTGATTTTTTCCCATCTTTATTATGGATTGTTTGCGAATAATTCTGTAATTTGATAGACTCTTTCGATTGACCCCAGATTGATGCGTGACAAATCCTCGAAAGAGCCTAATGACTTGCATGTGCTTTGGTCCTTCCTTTTCATTCTTATAATCTAAAGTTAGAGCACCCTTCAACGGGGGATGTTTGCCTCTCACTGTCTAAGTCTACTTGAAAGGTCACATGTCCTATTCCCTTCCCTACCTTCACGTTCCAATGGATGAATTGAAGAAAGTTAAAATGTCATGTCTACTCAACCGAAACACAACAAAGTGAGAGTAGCAATTTTCTCTGTATTGTTCCTGCAAATACCTATTCGACGCCCATGTTTCGGTTTAATTTTACAAGAATTGCAGGAGGGATAACATGGGGACAACTAACGAAATGCTCAACATGACTCCTTGATGGGTTTTATTTGTTATGTAATTAACGCATATTCCCTTTTATATTCATATTCTTACAAAATTATCAATGAAAAGTTATTATAATTTAAGAATTTAAGTTACAACGGTTTTATATAAAGCTATTACTATTTGCGATATAGTTTATTTATCTACTCAACATAATGTTACGGTATATTAAGTTTCTTAATTAAAAATGAATTTTCTAATAGATTGTGCAGTCATAATTAACAAATAGAAAGGTCGTATTCATCTTTTAGTTAAATTAAGACCATGTTAACGCTATATATACCCGTTTAATTTTAACAACTAATTGATATAAAGTAATACATTATTTTTCTGAATAAAAGGGGAGATCCAGGTTTGTCGTGATCGCGATTTAGTCATAAATTCATGATGAACTGCAATTTTATTATAGATATATTATTTAGATTAAATCTGCCTTTATAATTAATTATGCTATAATTTATTAAATGGATAAATATATAGCAATATAATTAACCATGTATACTTCATCTTGTATTAGACATTATATTTATTTTAAATCACATTCTAATTACAAATTATAATTCAATCCTTTAAAGTATTGGTTAATAATAATGTGATAACAATTGATAATTCGATTTTAATATAAATAAATTTCATATCTTAGTTATATTAATTAATTTAAAATTGAATAAATATACAAATGTAATGTCATTTCCGGAAATAAAACTAAATATACTCGTAACTGCATGGAACATCTGTTCCTTGGCCCCATTCAAGGCATACCTGTTCTTGACTTTGAGGGATTAGACACATCGAGGAAATTTCAGGCGAAGGAATAATTATTTCATAAGAAATCGGTCGAGAATGGAATAAGCATTACTACTTACCAAACGTGCAACAAATGTTCATAAATATTACACCTATTTAATAGTATGGTAGGTACGATGACGCAAAATATCTCAACTATCCTGCAATTTACTTAGATTTTGAAGTGCTTTTATACATCGGGTAATCATTATATTCTCGCAAATCAACCAACCAAACAAGCCATGGCAAATTGACCAATTAATTAGGTATCTTCGATTAAAAGAAAGGATGCGGAGAAGCCACGTCATAAGGATTCACACCTACCATGGAATGTTTGAGCGCGTCCTGAAAGTCCAAGGTTGGGGAGTCAGTCACTGTAGCCCTAGAAAGATACTTGCAGCAAGGAAGCCTCTCCAAACAAGGTATCGTGCAATTAGGCTATGCTGCACAAGCCGTTCAAAATTTCGCTAACGACGTGAATCAAACCTGTGATCTCATGAAAAATATGTAATCCTATACCACTAGACCAACCAAATTTGTAGTTCACATTGAGTTGGAAATAGGCATATTCTTTCGCAGGCCCTCCACCATCATGCGAAACCCCGGAACTATTCTATTTCCATTAGCTTTGTTTTTTCTATCTTACTATTACGAGATTCCAATAGCATGTTATAATTATAATGACTTTATGTCTTTTGATTAGCAGTCATCATCATGACTTTATGTTTTTACTTCGACGGATCCAAAGGCCAATTGTCAGATAGCTCAAAGTCATATTAGAAGCCCATCCATCTAATTTGTAGTGTAGCAAATAGTTTTTTTTATTAAATATTGAATATAACTTATCCACTCAAGTATTCATTATTTTTCATATGGTTCTGCTGATTAGTTTCCGGTTGCCCATATAACAAACAAATTTTGTTTTCCCTTTTTTTCATGGAGAATAGATAATTTGAAAAATATTTCCCTAAAAATGATTACTTGTATCTTTTAAAATAATCAATCAATGAAAAATATTTTCATTGTCGACAATAAATTATGTCTAAACATTTTCATTGATGATGAAAATATTTTTCGTTCGTTCATTTTTATAAACGGTACAAGCGATCATTTTAAGGAAAATATTTTTCAAATCGTTCATTTTTCGCGAAATAAACAGAGCCCTAATACGTTTCTTTACATTGCACAATTTATGGACAAAAATATCATTCACATAGTATATACAAAGATGCATGTATATAAAAAGTCTAGGGATATGTTCACAATAAGTCCTAAAACTTGTAAGAAAAGTGTGTTTGAGTCATAAAACTTGCAAAAAGTTCAAACAAGTCCTAAAACTTATAAGGAAAGTGTATTTGAGTCCTAAAACTTGCAAAAAATTTAAACAAGTCCTAAAACTTGTCACAAAAGTGCAAATAAATTTTAAAACTTTCAAAAAATGCAACTTTCAAAAAGGACTTAATTGGACAAATATTACAAGTTTTAGGACTTAATTGCACTTTTTGAAAGTTTTAGAACTCAAATGCACTTTGATGACAAATTTTAAGATTTGTTTGAACTTTTTGCAAATTTTAGAACTTAAACGTACTTTTTTTTAATAAATTTTAGGACTTATCGTATACATATCCAAAAAGTCTATAAAAAAGTCTTGCAGTTTGCTTCCTCCCTCAAACAGTGTCTCTTCAGCTCTCGGCTCTCGTCTCTTTGACTATTCTCCTTTCTTTACCCAAACTTCATTCATGTCCTCCAACTCTCTTCCTCCATCGCCAGATCAATGCCTCGTCGTACGTCTGCATCACCCTCTCTTTTTGCATACATCTTCATGCATGCCACGTCTAAGCAGAGCACAAAAAGTCCACTACCTCTCTTCACATCCTCGAAGAAAACAAAAGAGAAACTTCCCCGAATGTCATTAATGTTTCTGTGTTGCGAAACTTAGGTGGGATTCGGTGGCTGTTGTCTGGATTACTTGGCTGTTCTGTCCACTTTCCCCAAGCCTGATGACAAAACCAGATGCAGCCGCATGAAAGTACTTCCTTTTCTTTGCTCTGTGATTTCTTCTTAATTTGTTTCTCGGGCCTTTCATAGGTATGGAACTTGTTTTTAAGTATGTGAGCTGACTGATGGTCGCATGGGAAGATTGTTCTGGTCTTGGTTTGGATCCTTTGTAACTTACGAGGAGCCTCAAATCAATAGGGAGGCTCATGTCTTCCTCAGAGAGCATGCCAAAGGAGCCTGAAATTTGCAGAGAAGTTATTGTTAATTGCCTAAAGTGAGAAATGAAAGGGGATAAGGACGGTATCAATGCTATAACTATCCTACGGTGCTCACCCACTTTGAGGTCAAAACTATTCGAACAATCTTTTGAGTGCTGCAGCTTCTATAAGGGATAAGGAAGTGGCTCACCAGAGTCACTTAAAAGGGATGTTTTTGTTAGAATAATTAAATATTAAACCACGCGTTTATTTAATAGTTTAAGCTTTTTTGTTAGACTTTTTAATATGATATCAGAGTCAGTGTTACACATTAGTCAAATTGCATGTGGCTTGCACGTGAATTGCACGTGGCTTGCATGTGAGAGGGGTGTTAAAATATTGTCCCACATCGTTCATCAACGGGTCATGATGCTCTTTATATTCATGTGGTCTCTCTCCACCTATCAACTTAAGCTTTTAGAATAGTTGACGGTCCCACAAAATATCATAGTTTTTAAAAAAGTTTTGGCACTAAATTAATGTTTCATAAAGTTTAAGATGCTAAAGTGGTGGTTCTCAAGATTTTGGCACAAAGCATTATATAATTGTGAGGTGCATAATTTATGTACTGAATAACATCAATTATGCACGTATTGAGAAATTGCCATTTAATTGGTTCCCAAACATTTCCTAGCAGTGATCCTTGAAGTTAATATTTCCATAAGGCTCCAAGCTCTATTATTCTGTCTCAAAACAGAGCAAGGTCAAAGAAGAAACAAATAAAAAGATACAAAGAGGTGAAGAAAGTTGTGCTTACTTCCCTTTTTCTTCTTGAAGAAAAAATATGTCATTGCGATGTTTTCTCCATGATTTTGCTTTTGAGTCTAACATAACAAAGAAAGTTAGTGGCAAAGTTAGAATATTTGCTTTGTGATTTTTGGTTTTGACTCATGTTGTTTTGTCAAATTTCTAATTTTAAAAAACTTTAGAGCAAAAGTTTTATAGATGATTAAATCTAGTGCCAAAACTTTAGAAACTATCACTTTAGTGCCATAATTTTCTGAAAACATTTAAGTGACTCCGGCGAGCCACGCCAGATTTTTCAGCAAATTAGGCGATGGCTTTTTAAAAGTTGTGGCGCTTAAATAATTGTTTGAAAAGTTTTAGTATCAAAGTGGGCGCCATACAAAAGTTATGACACTGATGTTGTCCTTTTCCATGAGTGTGAGTGTTCATTTCCGGACGGTTTGTGTAGTTGATGGAGAGAATACATTCGGACAAAGTACAAACAGTCCCTGGGTCATTCATCTTGGCTTAGGCTCATATCTTGCATGGTCCATTAGGTTGGAGCTGTACTTCAAGAGCCCGGGATTCATCTACCCAAGATGGGCTTCCTCGAAGTATTGGAAAAGGGACATTGGAGAAGAATTTCCAGCAAATTGCGTTCCAGCAAGTTCTCATGATAAAGAGTATACAGAGAAGTACTTCGGGCCATTTTAGGCCAAGTCGATGCGAATGTATCAGAGCCCGGTCACCCACGAGGTGGAGAAGGCAACATAGGCTGTGTGTCTGAGCCAACTAACCCTCGTGATAAAGAGTATATAGAGAAGTACAGTGAGGACCTCTGGCCTCTTGAGAGGATCATCAGACATTTTAACTGTAAGAAGTTAATACGAAATGTTACTCTGCTTCGTAATATAGATGTTGGAAGGTGACGAACTTGGAGAAGAAGTGCAAGGATTGAACAGAGATAAGATATCCGCAATGATGATGTCATGGAAACCTCTTTTCTTTTTCTTCGCTTATCAACGATTGTGTTTAATTAGTTTTGATCGTCCGAAACGCTTCTCATTCACGTTGATGTCATGGAACAAATTTGTACGCCAGCAATGACTTCTGGAGTAATCTTTAAATCCAATGTCTACTGTCAGATTCAAGGAGGTGGAGATGCAGCGAACGCTATAACGTGTTTGGCTCGTCTGGGTGTGAGAGCAAGGCTTATTTCCAAGGTTGCTGGTTAGGATATCTGTCAATTCTTCCATAAATTTTCCATTTTGATCTAGTCAAATGTCTGACTGGTACCTTAGAGGACCGCATTTGGATTCTTAGCTAACCATTTTCTGCATGCTTTGTGAACTCGCTAGATTGCGGATGATATCCACGGTAAGAGCGTATTGGAGGAGCTAACGGCCGAGGGTGTAGATACCTCTTTCCTCGTGGTAAGCTTTAGACTGATACCTTGACATTTAAGTGAGCATCTTCTAGTAATCATCTGCATATGTTTGGCAAATGATTAGCTTGTGCATCAAGCTGGAGCAGATTTTCTAGCTCAAACCCGTTTCTTCATCAGCACACTCTCCAAAAGATTCTAGTTTTACTCACCTGGAGATCATTTCTTTTCTATAGGGGAATCTTCTCAGCAGCTTTAAAGTTTTTGCTCGAAGTACTGATCTGCAGTTGCTTCTATGTAGACTTCAGCAAAAAGAATGGTGTCACTGTGAAACTAATTCTGGCGTAGTGGTTACCTAGAAGAGCATTGCATCTTGTACCCCCGAGTAATTTTTTCCTTCCTAAAACCTTTCCTTTTCTCCAGGTTGCCAAGAATGGACAAACGTCGTTTTCCTATGTTATGGTCGACCAATCAACGTGAGGTCTTTTCTTCTCTCAAGATGGATTAGTTTTTTGGATTTTCATGCGTTTGGTTTTGTGAAAATGATCGGTCGATGGAAAACCGTTTACGGTCAAAGAAAATACGCATGCTTAAAGCTAGAAAGATGAATTCCTAGGCTAAAAAGAAGAAAACATGTCCTAGAAAATGATTTCCTGAAAAGTATTTTCCTTTATCACGAAGTTTTCTCCGAAACAGCACACCCTTAATTGGACCAGAAGTTCATATAGTATCATAAGCCTGTTTGAGCAATTAAGCTTCTCTATCCTAGCAACTTTGGTGTTATAATTCACTTTGTGATCTCGAAGAATAGGGATATTGGTATGGATGCTTCTTTCATGTTCCTAATTCTGGTTCATCTTTTCTGCGGAGGGAAGTCATGTAACACTGTCATTTCTAAGAGTTCAAGGATACGATTTCTCTCTGCATTTCAATGCGCTCAAATTCTGAAAAAAGGAGACAGGAGTTAGGATAGTTCTTGGGATACCATAATGTCCTGTCGTGTTACTTTGTACTGTATGATTTCTCAGAACAAAACGTTAACATAATGTCCTGCGTTTGCTTATGGCTATTAACTTTGACGAGACTTTCAGGAGAACACGTACCTGCATTTTTACACCGGGATCCCCACTCATGGAACCGGCTGACGTTTCCCCTGGCTTAAAATCTACCGTCGATGGAGCAAGGTTTGTCTACTTCGATGCAAGATTCGCAGATACTGCAATAGTTGTTGCCAAAGAGGTATAGTCATCTAATTTGATTGGGATAAGTGTACTGGAAGTCCTAAAACTTATCGCCAAAATGCAATTGAGTCCTAGAACTTATAAAAAGTGCAATCAAGTCGTAAAACTTGTCAAAGTGATGCAATCAAAACCTTCCATTAACTCCGTCCAACTTGACAAACGGAAAATGTTACTTTTTTTTATTTTCTCCTTCCTACTTAGCATTGACCTTTCTAAAACATGAAAAGCAAGACTAAAGTAATCTATTTTTTTTAACCAAAATCTTAATTGTTAAAAAAAAAAAAGAGGCTAAATTTTCTTTTGAATATAAAAAGAAAGCAAAAAGAAGAAGAAAAAAACCAGTGGCAGGCCATTGCCGTTGCCGGTGGCCATCGTTGGAAAAGGCCGACGGGGATCGCCGGGGCCTCAGCGAGGGCTTGCGACCCTTGCCCAAAACTAGGCGGGGTTCGCAACCCTCGCCAAGTCGAGTCCCTACCAATCCTTTTCTGCAATTGTGGGGCACCAGTGACGGCTAGTTTATTTTTTTTTTTCCATTTATGTCTTCTTTTTCTTACAAAAAAATTCGTATTTTTATTTTTTAAACTGATTTAATGAATTTTTTTTTAAGTTAGGATTTGGACCAAAACGACGTCGTTTTAGTCTTATCTTTCATGTTTAAGGTCAATACCACATAGGAGATTGAAAATAATAAAAAAGGTTATGTAAGCATTTGCCGTTATCCAAATTGAACGGAGTTAACGGAAGTACTTAATTGCCACTTTGACAAGTTTGAGGACTCGGTTGCACACTTTTTGCAAGTTTTAGATCTCAATTATACTTTTGCGACAAGTTTTAAAACTTTCAGTGCCCTTATCCCCATTTGCTTCTGTTTTTTGTTGGTACTTGCTATATGAGATACAGTGGATTAGGATCTCTCTCTTGATTTGTGTTGGGAACCATTGTTGAACACGCATATTCCAAGACTACATCTCATTTGTCGATGCAGGCAGCAAGGCAAAATATACCCATTCTCCTTGATGCAGAAAAGAGAAGACCGGGACTGGATGATCTTCTTCACTTATCCGATTACGTAGTATGTTCAGCTAAATTTCCAAAGGTAAAACCACCTATAAGGAAGTCATGTCTGTTATTGATTCTTGAACTCTTGGCCAGATGATATAGGAGTTTATCATCTGCTCCAAAAGACATCTGACATCTGGCTAACTGATTGCTGTTTATTAATGAAACTTTTCCGAGTTTCGTTTACTGAATGCTTTTGCTAAGAAACCTGTCCCACTACATCGCGTGTATCACTCGTAATATATATCTTTCTTCCACAAGTTTTCTTCTGATGCTTTGCTAGAAGTAAACTATTAACCTTGACCTGTTGAACATCTAAATTTGGTTAACATTGTCTGATATAAAGGGTCCGAGCCGTTTATTGGAGGTTTGGTCTGCTTTTGTTGTCTGCGCTTACTGGCTGTTCGGTTTGTTGGTGAACTCTGAACTCAGACATGATTTTTCTGTACAACAGGCATGGACAGAGGCACCATCTCTGCCTAGTGCACTTATATCCATGCTTCTTAGATTACCAAAACTGAAATTCGCAATCGTGACCTTGGGGGAACATGGATGCCTGATGCTGGAGAGATCATCAGAAGGTAAGTACAGGACTCCGGCCGTTACTTTCTTTCCCCCTTGTGCGAGAATGCCTTCAACTGATGCTTACTTGCAACTTTTTGTCCAGCAGAGAACCCTCTGATGGGGGAAGAAGATGCTGATAGCTTATTGCATTCTTTGGAGCAAAAAAAGGATGATAGTGTAGCCAGACCAATGTGCATTTCATCAGTAATGTGCTTCTCTAATCGACGTGAAAAAAGCTTGCTGCTTGTGTTATTATTGTGTTTAAGGCCAGTTACAGATGCTAGAACAGCATTCCGTGATGAATTTCACCAATTACCATCTACTGATAATGATTTTTGGATCATAGAAAGTCGCTTAGCAAAAAATTGGATCATGAGATTGAACCAATCAACCAATTACATAATTGAATGCGAAAAAGATGCCTCCATCTGAATCTCTTTTTTGAACTTGTTGCCAATAATCTTGTTAACTCCTCTCTAGAAAATGCTGGTTATACTTTTCCTCTGGCCGTTGTCCATGTCAATCCTCTATGCTTATAAGCAAAGCAGTTTAGGAAATGCAGCATAATTCAGTCAAAGCACTTCTATGCTAATGATTTAAAACCATGAACTCTCTTCTTACTTCCCAAAAGCTAGCTATTGTGGTGAGATAGCCCAAGGCCGTATAAACCATACATCAAAGTCTCATACCATCGACATGGGATCCAAGTCCTATACCTTATAATTAGGATCGTAAATATATGATGTTTAAACACAATCTAAGTAATCTCGGCCGGGAGTTGCCTTGCACAAACCACCTTCCTCCATGATCCCCGAATGGAAGGCGGGTTTGAATTTTTTACTACAGTACAATCAATAGAGAAGTTTTCCCCCATTTTCTGCTTTGTCCCAATTATTTCATTCATTGGGTGCAACTGTGGGAGAAAAATATTTTGGCAATTTCAGCTGGTTCATATCATTGTTTGCTCAGAGGCAGCTCTGAAGTTGTTGATAGTACCTTCCGTGTTAGAAGCACGCGACACTAGTAGGGCAGAAATTTGGTTTTCAATTGAAGTGCAGTCCATTCCCGTGCAATTTATTGTTTTAGCTTGGAAATGCATGACATCATCTGGTTTGCAACGTTTACATCGGAATAAAAATTAATGACTACTTGTTTCCCTGTCAGAAAGTGGTGAAATTGAAAGCAAACGGGATCGGGAATTTGACCGGTAGATTATTCATGTGTACCGCTGAAAGGATACCGCCACCAGAAGTAGTAGACACCACTGGTGCCGGCGATGCTTTCATCGGAGCTATTCTCTACGGTAGGCTTAGCCATAAATTAGAAACTCTTCAGTTGTTTGTGCAGTTAATCATGCTGCATTTTCATATTGGGATAGCAGAACATGGTTGCTCACTCCACATCTTAACTGTTTCCCATTATACATATTCTGTCATGTGATAAATGACAATGTAATTCATAAACCCGGAGAAAATCATGCAAATATCGCGAGTTTGGCCAGACCATGGTCAACAGTATTGTTTGGTTGCAAATTACTTATCCATCATAAACTGTACAGAAGGTCGTATGCTCCATATCACATGATAATTTAACCATCAATCATAAAACACCAGGTATCACACGTTAGAGTGCGATACCGCAGTACGCTCCACATCAACCTATGAATGTGCTCATGCATCAGTTCTCTCGGATGAAGTCCTTGACGTGATTTAGTTTCATTCTCGTTCTTGCAGCGTTGTGTATGAACATGCCCCCAGAAAAAATGCTTCCATTTGCTGCCACGGTTGTAAGTAGACTTTCTTCCTTAGAATTGATGAAGTGATGAGGAAATTACAGTTGCTACCTGACAAGAGTGTCAAAACTTAGTTAAATCAGATTAAAGATAGGAATATCGCAAAATTTTCTCAAATTAATCTCTTCTGAGTCGTTCTTTTCATTGCGTGACTTTTCAACTCTAGGCGGCTGCCGGGTGCAAGGAATTGGGGGCTAGAACCGGTCTTCCCTACCGGACCGATCCGTGTTTGGCTCCGTTTTTAGGACAAACTGGCAATTCTGCAAAATCAAACGGAGATTATCTTCTGTGTAACGGTCACATCATGAAGCACGCCGACACGGTATTGCCATTTGGTCAAGGATCTGTGTCTAAAGAAGAAGATGCAATCCATGCAAACACTATTGGTTTGGTGATATCAGGTGACATTGCACCGTAAGTCCTAAACCTTATTTATGGAATGCAATCGAGTACTAAACTTCTAAATTGGTATAAATCAAACCCTAAACTTTTAGCATAAGGTGTAGCTCAAATCTTAAACCTTTCAATTAATGTAATTAAGCCCTAAGCCTTTATTAAAATGTAATTAAGTCCTAAACTTATAGTGAAAAATGCAATCAAAAGCTGTCAAAGGCAAAGTTGGAGTGTTCCCCGGAAAGACTTGATTGCACTATGATAAAATTATAGAATTTGATTAAAACCAATTGAAAGACTTGGAACCTTATTGCATTCCTACATAAGATTTAGGATTTCCGCTGCACTTTCCCTGGCGATATCATGTTTACGTGCTACATATAGTTTTTGCAAGGTTTTCTTTTCTCAAAGGGGAAATTGCACAGGAAGTCCTAAATGTTGTGTATGGAATGCAATCAAGTCCTAAATATTTTAATTGATTCAATTAAGTCCTAAAACTTCTTCCAAAAGCGTAATCAAAACCTTTCGATGAACAATACCTAAGATTGCCTACATATCACTCAAAAAGTGTTTATGTGGCACCCCTAAATTGCACTTTTCAACATAATTTGAGAACCTAATTGCATTTTCCAATAAAGGTTGAGGATTTAGTTGAACCAATTGATGGGTTCAGGAATTGATTGAGCCAATTGAAAAGTTTAGAACCGAGTTGCATTCCATATTAAGGTTTCAGAATTTGCGGTGCAATTTTCTCTTTTACGGACAAAGCGTCTTTCTTTACTGATATCGTGACTCTTGTTCGTAGTGATGTGTTGTGTGAATCTGTCATTGATCGTAAGCTTTAGCTGCTGCTCGTTCGCCTCTATAATCCTTTGTAATGTGAATTGAGTTGGGGCAGGTGCAAAGCAAGAATGAAAATCTGCATGTTTCGACTCTGTCCCGGCTCTAGCTTATATTTGCTGTGTAGTTTCCTAATCGAGATTTCATGGAGATCAAGTCTATATGTATCTGCTGATCAGTTATGAAGACGGCTCTGAGTAAGTGTACCTGTTGGAGAGTACAATGACGAACGCTGAAAACATTTTTTTTCCCGACAATGTTCGACCTTGTTGATGGATGTGAAATCCATATGAATTCGATCCCAAGTTACACCTAGAGATCCTAGGATTTTCATATCACTAAGTTGTCTAGTTGGTCGTCGTCGAATATGATGCGTGCTCGCACTTCATGTCGAGCGAATGACATTGTGTAATTGGGATGCAAATCACCAAATTATACTCGTCGGCGAAGATTGACGCAACTACATGCCTGAACAATTGGTTTCCTTGTACCGTCGTCACCACAACTGTTTCCACATCGTTGCTTGGTATTATTGAAAGCGCCAAGTCGTTGTCCTTGCGAACGAAATTAAGCAAAAACAATATACAAAAACGAAAGAAATGAACTTTACATGTAATTTATATGCTCAAGGAGTGAAAATTTGATTACTAACCTTAGCTCATTAGGTTAACCTGTTAATTTTTTTTTCTTTTTTATAAGAAAAGGGCAAAGTCCGAGCGCTACATCGTTACTTTTGTAACAACTTGATGTAGTCTGATCCCCTATCAATAAAAAAAAACAAAAAAGTAAACCTCTTGATGGCTTATAGAACAAGATTGAAGGACTCAATTTGTCAACCAATCTGCATGTGTTTCCTTCCTTAAAAGTATGTGTAATTTTGACCCTTCTAAATTAGCTTTAACAGTTTTTCAATTCGAACCAAAGTTGAGAGAGGGAGTTGATTTTTAAAGAAGGAAAATGGTCACTTGAGAGTTCAAACTTCTACATCGAGCGACGAGCACCACATCCCATAATAATTTGTGCAAACCTGACCAGTTGAAATCCATGGGCAGGGAAGACAAGTTCGGCCTTGTGAAGCCCATCAACATCAATCACCTCATCTGAAATCTCGTCAAGCACCCACCAATGCCAGTCCTTAATTTATTCATCTGAACAAAAAATTTGTAAGAACTTTACATCTGTAACGATTGACGATACCATTCATGAATCCAATAAAAATTGTTATATCATTCGTGGAATGATTTACCTAAATTATTTGGAGCATGGACCAACCCATACATAAAACGAAAATGGGCACGCGAAACATCATTTGTCAAAAGTACGATAAGGGTCGTTAGACTTTTGTTTAATTTTGTTGGTCGGATAAGTCTTTATTTCCTTATGAAAAAGCAAAAAAAAAAAAGCCTGTAGATCCGGCCTGCTCACGGGCTGGCCCTCGCGAAGTCCAGGCGGGCTTCCTTTCTTCTCAGCCATAGATGCCTGCCGTCGGCCGGGCCCTTCTCTCCCTCCTCTCTCACTCTGCACACTCACCCACCACTCACTTACCCACTCATCACTACCCACATGCACTCTCATTTTAGTTAACCTTTTTTTTTTTTCAGTTATAGTAAAGTCAATAGATAATGTAATATCTCACCTAAAAAACTTTAGTTGATAGATAGAGAGAAATCATATATACATAATAAGCATATAAACCAATCAAGCGATGTGGGTGATTTTCAACATGTTTGTTGAATTTGACATCGTCAGTTTCCTAATTGCTTTTTTGAGTTCTCCTCAAGAGTTTCAGTGGTTACTCCGTTGCTCGGGTTCTCAATCTGCCATTGTCTTAGGATCTTGCCTTGCCCGAATACGATTCTGCAATAATTCCTTATTTTATCTCATCAACTAATCAATAACTGTTCTTTCGGTGTTGGCTAGAAATTTATGTATAGCTCATCGGTACAAACAGAATTGCTCCAGGAAGTGTAATCTCCCACGGCTTTGGGGAGTTTAATGTTGCTTTGACTTACTTTGTGTTTTGTTTCAGGTTTCCAAGGAGGGTAGTTCACCATTCACATACGCCATTCCTAAATCTATGTACGCATGCCAATTCAGTCCTTCCCTTCCCCTCTGCCCTCCGTGACCCTTATGAGGTTATGGGCATCGTTGTCTGTAGCTCTTTCCCCCCTTCTATGACACATTAAGAAAGAATCTAAAGTGCTTGCAGTTTTCTAGGTTCAAGAGCAGCGAGATTATGTATCCTTGTTGACTAAAAGCCTGGTCTTCATCATAAATTCCATACAAAGCTAAGCCGGGATCTCTTTCTATCAAGGGCAGGATTTGTCGAGAGATTTTGCCCAAAAGGTGCAGAAACAATGGCCATTTTCTCCACTCCTCATACCCAGTTTGCTATGTTCAGCATTGAAGGGAAAATATAGATATGTATGATGCATTGCACTCACGGTCCTTCTCTTGCTATCTTTCTTTCTGTAGCTGTCATATGATTTATGGTAAGATAATCTTGTCTTAATTCAATATGAAGAGTCGAGAGTGCGGTAAACAAATTGCACTCATGCTCCTTTTGTAATAGCCTTAGCCAATTGAGGCTGCTCACTGAAGAGTCCATTTCGTGATACTGGATCATTTAATTGTCAAGGTTGCTGCAAATTGTCGAGCTTTGGTAGCTCGAACAAGTCTTCCGTACTGCACAGATTCGCGCCTAGTGCCCTTTCTGAGCTGATACCTCCCAAATACCGACAGGCAGTGGACAAGAGGGCCAATCTGGAGGGCAAACGAGAGGAACATGGTCGAATCATTGGGTTCGCTCAAATCCGACTCATCTTCGACCCGACATGACCTATTTGTTCGAAAGGTTTCACTCGTGAGTCATCAAAAATGGCCTAACATATCTTTGTCAATAGCTTGGAGAGTTTTGAAATACTCCGCCAAATTTTTCAAAACTTTGTCTGATCTGAAACACAAGGGAAGCTCGATCATCCCATGTTTCGTCTCTTTATACGATCCAAAAGAAGCTTTTCTTTGTTTTTTCGCGCAAGGAACGTTATACTAGAGATTAACAAAGATTAATGCTATACGTGGCTGGTATTGTCTATCGAAAGCTACGCAACAGCTAGTGGATGATGGTCCATTGGGAAACGTGCAGGCGATACTTGCAGGTGCAAGCAACTTTCGTAATTGAGTCATCGAGTCATTATGTCATTTCCCCCACTCTATTTGTATGGGCTCGCGAGCCCCACGGGCCGTCGACATTATTGACTTGGTAGACATAAAAGAAAGACTTACCCGGTCTATTTTCGTCTTTTTCCCTGTCGAAAGATGGCCAATCAATTGAACATTTTCAGGGAGGCCAGAGCCGTCTACTCTTCAAAAAAAAAATTTAATTAATCAGCTGACCTGATTTGTAGAATCTTATAAGCAGGAAATTATTGGTGAGGGCAAAAAACTAGTTGAAAAATTCGGAGACAATCCATTTGTTTAAATGTCCATCCTTTGCGATTTTTATGCAAATCGATCTTTGGGGTTAGTTTTAGGGCGCACATGACAACCATTCTGAAACAGAATTTCTATTTCAGAAATAGATTTGGAACAAAAATCCGTTTGATAACGCAATTTTATTTTTCTATTTTTGAAATAAATTTCTCTTTCAAAAGTAGAAATGGATCAGAAATCAGAAGTAATTTTCTACTTCTCTATTTCTGAAACAGAATGATTGTCATGCGCGCCCTTAATAGAAAAGAGGAGGTACGCCCTTTTAATTGGTTGGGTACGAAGGATTAGAAAATGATTGGCGGCTGAGATTTAAACTTTGATGAGTCCTCAAGTTCGAGAAATTAGTACAGGGGTCCAGCACGTGTCTGTACTGAAGTTGGACGGCTGAGAATGATGGATCACGTCCCGGCTTTTACTGAATTCAGATTCATTTCGGATTCTCATTAACTATTTTTCATTTTTTTTTTCCCTTCTAGCAATTTCTTTCTTTGAGTTTTGCCGAACTCAAGAATCGCAAGTAAGTCTCGAAGAAGTAGTTATTGTACTCGTCAATTACCAGTAGACAGCATTGCTCCACTCGTTGATTTGAATCTTTCTTTACTCTTCATGAAGTCTGCCAGCGGCTAGAAATTTCATGGGTCCTAGAGATTTGACATAATACACCCTTAGGATTAATCTTTAGGACTTTACAGACAATGTGTCGGTCTAAATGGCATGGGAGTTTGCTCCTTTTCTTGTAATTTTGAGTTAAAATTTTGCAATTTTGAGATAAATCGGCCGAGTTGAACACCGCTTGACCCATTATACCCAAAAGAATGCTATTGGGTACTAATTAACAAACCATTAAGAAAATTTTATAATTATCCTGTTTAGTGACTATCACCAGGCTATGCTCGATCGATATCTTGAAAATTGAATTATTTACGGTAAGATGTACTTAATAAATGCCCTGAAGGTATTCTCGAATAGAACTTCAGTCTTCATTATGGATTGGTGGTTTCAATTAATTCTATGGTTTGGCAGACTCTTTCACTAAGTAAGAAATTTCTGAAAAAGCCTAATGACTTTTCACGTGCTTTGGTCCTTCATTTTGATCCTTATACTCCAAAGTGAGAGCACCCTTTGTTCCTACATCAATCTGATATAGTCCACGCGATGTGAAGGGGATGTTTGTCTCGTAACGTCTAAATTTGTCTTTTCTTTTCTCTTTTTTGTTTTTTTTTTGGTTCGTAATCTTAATGTCTAAGTTTACTTGGAAAGGTAACGTGTGCTATTCCCTTCCCTGAGGGGACGTTCAATTCGATGGATGGAAGAAGTCAAAATGGCACGTCTTTTTTAATGGGAACAGAACAAATTGAAAGTAATGATGCGATGGCTATTCTCTATTTTACTTTGCAGGATAGATTTTGCCAATAGCTATTGGAAGACCGCGCTTTGGATTAGTTCACCAGAATTTCTCTATCCATTCCTTCGTCTTGTCGATTAATAACATTCAATTATAATCGATAAGTCTAATCTACCATAAATAAAACCCGCATCGTAGTGATATCAATCCATCTTTCTATTCAATCGAGTACAAAATGCAACGTCATTTCTGAAAATGAAAACCAAAATCTACTCATAACTGCATGGAGCATCTATTCCATGTTCTTGATTTTGATTATCGTATGAGGCTGCTGCACCAGATCGTTCAAAGTTTCTAGAATAATTCAGAGCCTCACGTGACGGTGGAGAGTTGGGGAAAGAAATGCCCCCTTTTCCCCGGAACTGATCGGGACCACGGATGGGATTGGTCTTGTGGTGAAAGCGTCGAGGACTTACTATTCACGAGTGCGATTCCTCTTTCTGTCTTGCCTGCGTGTCATGTCCCTATCCGTTGCTTCGATAAGACTTCTTCGTGTCTTTTGATTCGCGATCGTGATAGCTCAAATAGTTTTTTTTTAATGCGATTATCTACATTACACGACATAAGGAGAAAAATATTATTCGGGTAATATATAAAAAAATAAAAAAAAGGTACACGTCTATAAATAGCATGAGGAGCAGCATTTTGCTTTCTCCCTCAAAAACAGGCTCTCTTCGGCTCTCTTGTGTCTTGACTCCTTTGAGTATTCTCGTTTCTTGTACCCAAACATCATTCATGTCCTCCAACATGTCCTTTCCTCCACCGCCGGAGCATTGCCTCGTTGTACGTCTGCGTCGCGCGCTCCTTTTTTGCATACACCCTCAATTCATGCCACGTCTAAGCAGAGCACAAGAAGTTCATTACCTCTCTTCACGTCCTTGAAGAAAACAAGGAAAAGAAACTTCCCCAAGTGTGACTGATGTTTTTTGCGTGTTGGGAAACGCAGGTGGGATTCGGCGGGACTTGTCTGGACTACTTGGCTGTTGTGTCCACTTTCCCCAAGCCTGATGAAGAAACCGGATGCAGGAGCATGAAGGTACTTCCTTTTCTTCGACTTTGAATTTAAAGTACGTGAGTTGACAGATTGTTGCATGGGAAGATTGTCCTTGTGTTGGTTCGCATTCTTTGTAACTCGTATAAGTTGGCTCGAATCACTGAGAAATATAGGGGAGCTCATGTCCTCCCAGAGAGCATGCCGAAGTAGCCTCAAAATTTGGAGAGAAGTTATTGCTAATTGCCGGACGTGAGTTACGGTGACGTCCCATTTGTGCAGTTGATGCACAGCATACGTTCGATTCTTCGCACCACGCGAAGTACAAATAATCCGTGGGCCATTCGTCCTGCCTTCGGCTCATGTCTTGCGTGGTCCATTAGGTTGGAGAGGTATTTCAATAGCCTGAGATTCATCTACCTAATATGGGCGTCCTCGACATAAGGGAAAAAGGACATTGAATGAGCAGAATTTCACTTGACTGCCTTGTTAATTGTTCGATGAAAGAGTCAGGTGATTCACAGTATACATAGAGACCCCCAAGTTCCCATAAGGAGTGGGAAATCCCAGAAAAAGAATTCCTAAGCACTTCCCGCCATTTAAGGCTGAGTCGATACAAATGTATCAGAGGTGTAGAAGGCCACATTTGTTCTGTGTGGGAACCCAGTTACTGTCGTGATAAAGGTATACAGAGAAGTGTGAGAATTGAACAGAAACAAAAGGGAAAAGTACAGTCACTTTAAGTTACATCTGCGATTTTTCCTTTCATTGAACAGACTTGTATGCCCGCAATGATGCTTTTGGACAATTTGATTTTCGGAGTAATCTTTAAATCCATTGCTTCTGTTAGGTTCAAGGAGGTGGAGAAGCAGCGAACGCTTTAACTTGTTTGGCTCGTCTGGGTGTGAGAGCAAGGCTTATGTCTAAGGTTACTGGCTGGGGAATCTGTCAATTCTTCCGTAAAAATTCCATTTTGATTTAGTCAAATGTCTAACTGGTACCTTAGAGGACCACATTTAAATATTTAGCTAAACATATTCTGCATGCTCTGTGAATTCACTAGATTGCTGATGACATCCACGGTAAGAGTGTAATGGAGGAGCTAACGGCTGATGGTGTAGATACATCTTTTCTCGTGGTAAGCTTTAGACTGATACCTTGACATTTAATGGAGCATCTTCAAGTAATCATCAGCACATGCTTGGCAAATGATTAGCTGTTTGCATTAAGCTGGAGCAGGTCATCTAGATCAAACCCGTTAAGGTTTTTAATCAAGTAATTATCTGCAGTTGCTTCGATGTAGAGTTCAGTAAAAAGAACGAAGTCACTGTGAAACTTAATATGGCACGTATATTTTCATAATCAGATATCTGCAATTCTTGTTGTTCTTCACTTACACCCAATCACTGGTTTCCTAGAAGAGCCTTGCATCTTGTACACTCGAGTCATTTGTTCTCCCTAAAACCTTTTTCTTTTCTCTAGGTTGCCAAGGATGGACAAACGCCATTTTGCTATGTTATTGTTGACCAATCAACGTGAGATCATTTCCTCTCTTGATTGGACCAGAATTTCATGTAGTTTTGTAAGCCTGTTTGAGCATTTAAACTTCTCTATCCTAGCGTCTTTTGTGTTGGAATTCACTTTGTGATATCGAGAACAGGGATGTGCATTTTTCAGTCGCAAAATTAGTATATGATGGATGCTTCTTTCATGTTCCTCATTCTGGTTCATTCAATCTTTGGTAGCCTTTGCTTAGCTTTGGTTCATCTTTTCCGAGGAGGGAAGTCATTTAATACTGTCATTTGTAATACAAGGATCAGGTGTGCTATTGAAAAGTTCATTTTAAAATCGACACAGATTTCAATTTCTCTCTGCAAGTCATTATGCTAAAATTCTGAAAAAAAAAATGGCAGAAATTAAAAAGGTTGTCTGATACCATGCCAAATGTCCCGTCATGTTACTTTGTACTGTATGATTTCTCACTTGTATATCTTTTCCCATTAGAACAAGACAGTTAAACATAATTTGCGGCGTTTACATAACTTTGACGAGACTTTCAGGAGAACACGTACTTGCATTCTCACACCGGGATTCCCACTCATGGAACCGGCTGACATTTCCCCGGGCTTCAAAATCTGCACTAGAAGGAGCGAGGTTTGTCTGCTTTGACGCAAGATACACAGATACTGCAATAGTTGTTGCCAAAGAGGTGTAGTCATCTTATTTACTCTCTCCTGAATTGTTGAGGAAAACTTCTCAGACACTCAAATTCTAAGACTACATCTCTTCTGTTGATGCAGGCAGCTAGGCAAAATATACCCATACTCCTACATGCAGAAGAGCAAAGGCCGGGATTGGATGATCTTCTTGATTTATCCGATTACTTAGTATGTTCAGCTAAATTTCCAAAGGTAAAACCAACTATAGGGAAGTCCCGCCTGTTATTGATTTTTTGAACTCTTGGCCAGATGATATAGGGGCTAGTCATCTGCTAGGGAAGATATTTGATATCTAAGAAACATATTGTTGGTTATTAAGGAAAGTTTCCCGAGTTTTGTTTACTGAATGCTTTTGCTGAGAAATTTGTCACACTACATCGCATGTATTACTGATAATATATCCCTACTCCATGAGTTTCCTTTGATGCTTTGTTATAAAGTTCACTAGTACCCTTCACACATTGAACATCTACATATGGTCAACGTTGTCTGATACAAAGGGTCCGAGCCGTTTATTGGAGCTTTTGTCCGCTTGCTTTGGATGTGCTTACTGGCTGTTCAGTTTGTCAATAAACTCTGAACACAGCAGGATTTTTCTGTACAGCAGGCATGGACTGAGGCACCATCTCTGCCTAGTGCCATTATATCCATACTTCTTAGATTACCAAAACTGAAATTCGCAATCGTGAAATTGGGTGAACATGGATGCCTGATGCTGGAGAGATCATCAGATGGTAAATTCAGGACTCCGGCCATTACTCTTTTTCCCCTTATGCAAGGATTCCTTTGACTGATGCTTACTTGTAACTTTATGTCCAGCAGAGAACCCTCTGATGGGAGAAGAAGATGCCGATAGCTTATTGCATTCTTTGGAGCAAGAAAAGGATGATAGTGTGGCCAGACCAATGTGCATTTCATCAGTAATGTGCTTCTCTAATCAACGTCAAAAAAGCTTGCTTGTGTTATTATTGTGTTTAAGACCAGTTAGAGATGCTAGAGCAGCTTTCTGTGGTGAATTTTAACAATTACCTATTACTGTTGACTGATAATAATGCTTGGATCATAGAACATCACTTAGTCAAGATCGGATCATGAGATTGAACCTACCAACCAATTGTATAACTGAATGTGAAAAAGTTGCCTTCCGTTGCGTCAAACTGATCTCTTTTCCGAACTTGTTGCCAGATAACCTGTTGATTCTGCTCTTGAAAATACTGGTTATACTTTTCCTCTAGCCATTGTCTAGATTACAGTTGTTCACAACGAGCAGATCCTAGTCAAGTTCTTCTATCTTAATGAATTTATAATACACCGTGAACTCTCTTCTTGCTTCCCAAAAGCTAGCTATCAAGGTGGGAGAACTCTAGGTCATGTAAAATGTTAAAGATATGTCTCGAGTTTGAACCCGAAAAGGAAACTTTCCTAATTCAAGTAGATTTCCTATCTTGGATCCAATTCTTCCCTATAAATAAGAAGTGGATTTTCTTTGTGAAGATTATCAAATAGGAGCTTCTACTTGTAAATTACACTCTGAAGCAAGAGAGTGCTGAAGCCGATTAAATCTTAGTATAAGATTTGTGTAATTCCTTCGTGAAATTGAAAGATTATTTTGTGAGGAATTGTGGGCCTAAACATTGTGTATTATTGGGTGTAATTGGGGCTTGAGAAATACTGAGAGTGTTTGTGTGACTCGAGTGTAGTTGTAATTTCCGTTGTATCGCTTGATGTATAGTAGAATTTCGTATTGCTCTCTTCGTAGATATAGATCACAATGACCGAACCATGTAAATCTAGTGTCTGATTTATTTTTCTGTTCTGTTTATTTTATTATTTCGATCGGTCAATTTTCTAACATAAACAACCTGTCAAAATCACATGCTTGCCCATGTGGGATCCAATCCATACTTTGCAATTAGGATTTAAACATATGATGTCAAAACAAAATCTGAGCAGTCTCAGGTGGTAGTTGCCTTACACAAACCACCTTCCTCCAAGATCCCCGAATGGAAGACAGGTTTCAATTTAGTACTACTGTACAATCAACAAAGAAAATTTTCCCATTTCCCGTTTTGTCCCAATTACTTGATTCAATAGGTGCAATTGGGGGAGAAATTTATTTTGGCAATTTCAGCGCGCGTCCTATGTGTTGTTGCCCAAAAGCAGGTCTGCAGTTTCTGATAGCTTATAGTACTTTCCGTGTTAGAAGCATGCAACACTATTAGGGCAGAAATTTGATTTTCACTTGAAGTACAGTCTTGTCTCGTGCTGATTATTGTTCTAGCTTGGAAATGCTTGACATTGTCTGTTGCGATGCTTACATTGGAATAAAAACTAACAGCAATTTGTTTGTCTGTCAGGAAGTGGTGAAATTGAAAGCAAGCGGAATCGGGACATTGACCGGTAGATTATTCGTGTGTACTGCCGAAAGGATACCACCACCAGAGCTAGTCGACACAACTGGCGCCGGCGATGCTTTCATTGGAGCTATTCTCTACGGTAGGCTTAGCCATAAATTAGAAACTCTTCATTTGTTTGGGCAGTTAATCATGCTTCATTTTCATGTCGGTATAGCAGAACTTGTTTGCTCACTCCATGTTTTAACTAAACTATTTCCCATTACTCATATACTGTCGTGTGATAAATGACAATGTAAATCATAAACCCAGAGATCATCATGCAAGTATCCCGAACCGGCCAGACCATGGTCCACAATATTATTCTGTTGCAAATTACTTATACATTATCAACTTTACACAAAAGGCTGTGCGCTCCAGATCACATGATATTTAACCATCGATTCGTAGATAAACAAAGTACGATATGTTAGAGTGAGATACCGCATTACGCTCGACATGAACCTATAAATGTGCCGATGCGTCGGTTCTCTCTTATGAAGTCCTTGACGTGCTTTACTTTCATTCCTGTTCTTGCAGCATTGTGTATGAACATGGGCCCGGAAAAGATGCTTCCATTTGCTGCCACGGTGGTAAGTAGGCTTTCTTCCTTTGAATTGATGAAGTGATGAGAGAATTACAGTTGCTACCTAGAGAGTGTCTGAACCTAGTTCAATCAGATGAAAGATGGGAACATCGCATA
Source organism: Metrosideros polymorpha var. glaberrima (assembly GCA_001662345.2). Taxonomy (NCBI): domain Eukaryota; kingdom Viridiplantae; phylum Streptophyta; class Magnoliopsida; order Myrtales; family Myrtaceae; genus Metrosideros; species Metrosideros polymorpha. Next base: position 5,621,135 of record BCNH02000008.1, on the reverse strand, counting down.
ATTTTGTCATATGAGTCGCTTCTGAGTTGTTCTTTTCATCCCACCATCATTCAACTCTAGGCCGCCGCTGGGTGCAAGGGATTGGGAGCTAGAACCGGTCTTCCCTTCCAGAACGATCCATGTTTGGCTCCGTTTTTGGGACAAATGGGCAACTCTGTGAAATCAAATGGAGAAAGTCTTCCGTGTAACAGCGACATCATGGAGCACGCCGATTAGTTATGGACGATCGGCTAATCGAGTTTAGTTTACTAATCAAGCTTTCATGGAGTTCAAGTCTATGTATATCTGCCAATTGGTTTTGGAAGATCGGCTATGTCTAAGTGTGCCTGATGGAGAGCACAATGACGAACATGGAAAACATTTTTATCCAACAACGTCCGTCCCTGTTGATTGACATGAAATCCAGATGAATTCGATCCCAAGTTACATCTAGAGATCTTCGGGATTTGTACATAACTAAGGGTCTGCATGATTTCCATTCTTGCCATAATTTTTTATTCTGGCAAGAATTCATTTTTTCGAGGATCAATTCTGGCAGAGAATGAGAATTTATATTTACCAAACGCACCTTCATTCTCATTTTACTTTTCGTAAGTTTACCAGACAGCGTCCTGCGGCTGGCGTTCGCGCGGCTCCCGTCTGGCGTCCCCACGTCCGGTGTCCGCGCAGCCCG
>BCNH02000008.1:5588337-5620216 GCA_001662345.2 Metrosideros polymorpha var. glaberrima | reverse complement strand
TTCAGAAATAAAAAACTGTTTTAGAAGTCATTCTTTACCAAACGCATTTCTCTTTCAGAATCACTTCTGACAGAGAAGTAAAAATTCTGGCAGGTTATCAAAAGTCGTCTAGTTGGGTTGTTGTCGAGTATGATGACGTGCTCATCATTCACATTGGCCGAATGACATTCTGTGATCGGAATGTAAATCATCAAAGTGCACTCGGCGAAGTTCGATACAACGACAAGCTCGAACAACCTTGTAATGTTGTCCTCACAACGGTCTCCGCATCGTTGCTTCGTACTACTCAAAGCGCCAAGTCATGGTATGCGCGAACGAAATTAAGCAAAAACAATAGACGAAAACGAGGGAAATAAACTTTACATTGTAGCCCACATGCTCAAGGAGTGAAAATTTGATTGCCAACCTTAGCTCAAGGGGTTGACCCGTCTATATTAAACTGCCTAGAAAGCATCAACCCCCCAATCCAAGAACCGACGGTGAAATTATGGGCAGAGAAGACAAATGGGCCTCGTGAAGCCTATCAACATCAACCTTCTCGTCTGAAATCTCGTCGTGCACCCACCGGTGCTTATGGGCCCGGTCTCAATTTATCAAAAAATGGGGTATGATAGGGGTTGTGTAGACTTCTCTTTTGTTATGTACTTAAACTTAAAATAAAAGCATGAATCTTTTTTTATTTTTTTGAGTTATAGTAAAGTTAATAGATAGTATATTATGTTTAAGGCATTCTTAAGGTCATTTGAGAGAGAGATGTTAGCGTCGAGGTAGTCGACACTCGACAATGAGCAAGGCAAAGACCAGCACCATGGCAGGTCACAATGATCGACGATGGATGAGTTAGGTTTCGAATTAGCGTGGGAGTTGGAAATTCTAGATTTTGGCTTGGGTATTTTTGAAATAAAAAATAAAGATATTGTACATTCATAATACTAACTAATATCAAGATGTGCGAATTAGGGTGCGTTTGGTAACGTTTTTATTCCTCTGCTCTTTTGTTCTTTTGTTCATCGGAACAGAAAAAGAATATAAAATTTATTTGGTAACGTCAGTTAATTTTTCTATTCTCTGAAACAAAAATTGTTCCTGAAAATAGATTTGGAACATAAACAAGAAGTAAAAAAATCTATTTTTTTGTTCCCAAGAACAAAATGAGAAACAATGTCATTTTAGAGAAATAAACTCAGTGTAACCTAATATTCGTCTTTACACCAAGGAGTCCACCCGCTGGCCATCACTGCCCCCTCCAGTGGCCGGTCACCACCGCCAATCACTAGTTGTCGACCACCACCCATTGCCAGCCATCGCCAATCACTACCCACTGCCAGTCACCACTTATCGCTAATCACCACCCACCGCCTCTAGTCACTGGTTGCCAACCATCATTGCCAGTCGCCACCGCCGCCAGTCACCAATCACCGATTACTAGCCACCACCCATAGCTACCGATCAAAATCATTAAATCATAAAAATTGGAATGGAAATTTTTAGGACAATTTTTAGGATCGTATCAAATGCATTTATGTTCTTTTTCTATTATGAGAATAGAAATTTTGTGTAGTTACTAAATGTGTTCTTATGTTCAAAAACTTGTCCAGGGAATAGAAATAGAAAAAATTATTTCTAAATAGAAATAGTTTCTAAAAACAGAAACGTTACCAAACGCGCCCGAAGAAGCTCAACCAAATAAGGCTGCCATATGTTGATTGCTTCAGCAAAGTCTTCCATATAAGTAAATGGGGAAAATGTATAGATGGCTTGCTGCTTGTAGAATGATAAGATTGCAGGTAGAAAAGCATCTGAGTTTTTTGCAGGTGATTTATTTGGTATGAATTCAAATATAAGAGCAATGGTTTTTAATGGGTAAGGTTTTTATTGATTCAACTATGAAGGTAAAAGCTGGTCGTCGAGCTTTTCGGAGACGTCCATGTTTTATGTTGAAGTGGACAGTCTGATTAGAAGGAGAAATTAAATATCGAAAGGATTATGATAAATAAAAAAATAAGCTTTTCGTGAAAATGATGTATCCCGTACCTAAATTCTCGATGTTAATGTCAATAGTCTTGTTCTCACTCTTCAAGTGCTACAAGTGCATAAGGAGCACACCTTGTCAAGCAATAAGGATAATAGAATCAAATTATATATGTGATTATTATAGTTAATGACAATATTGAATTCATTAATATGGTTAGCAATCAACGTCCCTTCGCCCTTCTAAACCAAAATTCTTCCCACTAAATTTGTCGATTTTCATTTTTTACTATTCTTCAATTACCATTGAACCTAGCTCCAATACAGATTGTAGAGAAAAAACAAGCGCTATGAATCAGACATTGGATATTAGGCAGTTCGGTCGGTGTACTTATACGCTCATGACGTAAAATACAATATGAACTCTCTTCTTGCTTCCCAAACTAGCTGTTGAGATAGGAGAGCCCAAGGCCATAGACCACGCATTGAAGTTAAAACACAGTCTAGGCAGTCTTGATGGTAGTTGCCTTACATGATCCACCTTCCTCCGTGATCCTCGATTGGAAGGCGAGTTTCAATTTAGCATTACAGTATGGATTTTGCTAGTATAATAGTCTTTGGGTGATTGTGAGAATAACAATATGTTGTGAACCCCAAAATTTTGAAAGAATAGACCCCATAATAATTTTTAATTAATTGTTATTTTTTTTTGTGACCCAAAACAAACTGTTATTTTCACAATCATCTAAAGACTGTTACATAATTAATTCTCTTACAGTACAATTAACAAAAGAAATTGTCCCTATTTTCCATTGTCTTGATTACCAAGTCTTAAACTTGTCCTAAAATGTAATCAAGTCCTAAAATTATACTGAAAAAATGCAATCCGAAGTTGCAGAAGGCAAACTTTGAGGGTTCCCCACAAGAATTTGATTGCACTTTTGATAGAATTATAGAACTCAATTGAAATGACCGAGGATTTAGGACTTTATCGCATTCCATACATAAGATCAAGGGTTTTCAATGCACTTTTTACCGGTTGATATCATGTCGGCGGTATGCTGCATATCGTTTTTGCGAGGTGTTCTTGTGTCGGACGAAGACGATCTTTCTTTACTGGAATCGTAACTCTAGTTCGTGCGATGTGCTGTGGGAATCTGTCGTTGCTCGTTCAGCTATAGCAGCTGCTTTTGTAATGCGATTGAAGCACAAAATGTGCTTGGACGACTCTCGTCTCTGTCAGTGAAAGAAACCGAAGAACAAGGATGAGTATCCATTCGTGACTCTGGAGTTGCTGTCTAGTTTACTAATCGAGTTTTCATGGAGATCAAGTCTACATGAACGTGAATTCAATCCCGACGTACATGTCGAGATCTTGGGATTTGTATATGTTGCTATGTCGTTTAGTTGGCCATTGTTGAATTGCGATACGTGCTCCCAATACGCATGATGAGCAAATGAACGTGGTGTGATCGGGATGCAAATCACCAAATTGCACTCTGTCGGCGAAAGCTGGCTCGGCAACAAGCTCGAACAATCGATTTTCTCGTCGTGACCGTCTCCGCCCCGCTGCTTCGTATTGCGCAAAGTGCCGAGCGGCTGTCCAAGGGGAACGAAATCGAGCAAAACCGAGGGACGAAAAGGGTGAAAAAACAGTTTTACATGCGACCTACATGATCAAGGAGTGAGAAATGGGATTTGCCCAACCTTAACAATCAGGTTGACCCGTCTATTTCAATACGGCCTAGGAAGCATCGACCCCGATGGATGAATTGACGATGAAATCACGGGGAGAGAAGACGTATCGGCCTCCTGAAAGAAGCCCATCAACGTCAAACCTCCTCATCTGAGAAATCTCGTCGGGCACCCACCGGTGCATTATGGGCCCGCGCTCGATTTTTGTAAGTGAATTCGGAATGCTAAGTAATGTCAAGGTGCAAACCGGTGTCTAGAATTAAAACTCAAAAGTGCAAAAACGTGTTTTTTGAAAGGTTTTTTGTAATAGCTTTAAAAAGATGGGTTAAAACCACTTAAAATTTCAAACGGTTAGACCCATGCCATATTTACACCATACTAAGTTCCATGTAAAAAATAATAATCTCAAACCGGCAAATTGTGACCAATCTACCAAGATCTTAGGGCAAAGTCAATGAATATAGCAAATCTACGAAACATGAGAGGGTTTGGGGCAAAATTAGGAGATTTCACAATCTTAGTTCATTTTCAAATCGTCTTTCAAAAAATGATGTCGTTTATGAGACCCATATATATGTTGAATTTCCATGTCAATGCCGATCATCCAATTTGTTTGTCGTGTGTTTCAAGTCAGTATTTTAAAATGGGGATTTGAATGGAAGCTAAAGAAATATAAATTTGTCATGGATATGTCGATTTTTGATTTTTTGTGACATGAAAATTGGTTTAAGATAAACGTAGCACGTGTATACAAGTTTGAATTTTTTTGCGACAAGACACTAGGTTGGGGTATATATATTGCAAGGTTGCCAATTTTGGATTTTTAGTGATATTAACCTCTACATTATGTATTAGAGGGCAAATCCTTGTCTAAACGCATGTCCATATTGACGGCACGTAATTGTTAACCTCATGGGCTTAATCAACGATTATGATTATACTAATTAGAGCGACCCTGGTTTAGGCAAGAATTTCTCGCATCAATTTGCATCTGTTTTTATTTTTTTGGGCTAATTTATTTTTTGTCAAATTTGGGCTAAATTCGAAAAAAAAATGTATTTTCTGTTTTGTGCACAAAAAAAAATCGATCGTCACCGGTCATACGTGTGAAAAGCCGTAACCATTCTCGAGGCTGGACCAATCACCGCTGACTCCGTCAGTCAAGGCCCCGACTCCTCGGTCACCAACACGACAGCACTCCACATCCGACGGCCACGATCGCACCGAACATCGGCCCCTCAATCGCCACCGTCCTCCCCGATTCCCCCACCCTCCCTCAAATCATTTTCCACGCCCACCGTTGCGAACCGCACGTCCTTCTGGTGTGACGTCAGGTGGACCGGCATCCACGCGCCCCACCGCGTCTCGTCGTCACGCAACCCGTTGACATATGGCCCGGTGGGGACGCGTGCTTTTCACCTTTCCCCTGGTGACGGTGGGGAAAGGGACTCCCGTACGTTAATCTAATGAGCGAAGGAAGCCCCGCTGGCGAATTCCTTGAAAGTCGAGACTTTTTGGGAGGCATGTATTATAAGGACGTGGAATATTCTTTTCTTATTTTATTTTTATTCTATTCACGACGTGGCTAACGTTTTAAATTTAATTGCGCCTTTCTACAGTGTTTTGATTTTTTAAAACGCCGAGCGGGTTCGTGCAATCTAATTCGATTCGATAGCGATGCTATAATTTTTCTCGTTTTGGATTACAGAGTGTCTGGTTTTTTTACAACGTGCGATACAATTGCAGGCAAGTTTAATTTGCAGAAACTCGAAATGACCATGAAGTGATGCCTATTTTGATATAATTAGTAGGTAGCATGTTTATGAATACCGAATTTGAGTTATTTGAATCCAAATAAAATAGTCCCAACATTGACCATCAAGCTTCAATCTAGCCTAATTACCTAGTTAAGCAAGCTATCGACAAGTTGGTAATAAGGGGAATGTCACTAACCGATCAAACTAGGTCTCCGGTCAAGGGCACCAAGGCTACTACCAATAGCCCCACCAACTCCATTAGCAGCTGTATAGCATTGATTTGTCTGCCTCATTATATCATAAAACTTCCTATGCATAACTAAAGCCTAGGTAGACTTGACCCATTGTAACATTAGTAATGCTGTCGATTAACCTCGTTAAAAAATTAAAGTTTCCCTTTTCGTATAAACAAAATTTCTCAGTGATGTCAATTCGATATCTTGTTCTATACAAGCTTTGACTAGTAAACATTTAACATCTCGATGAAGATCATGCTATAATTTGAAAAGAACATGTTGCATTACATAAATACCAATATTTTATTTGCTGATGATGATTTTAGGCGTGTTTCATAGCGACATAGTTTGCATGGCCAAACTAATTTGCATGCATTAGCATATGAGATTGTAGCATCTGCAAATCCTACTCAACCCGGTAGTTTTGACTCAAGTTCTCAGTTTGAGTCAAGTTGGAATTGAGTTGAAGTAATTGAAGAATGAGATGGAATCAAATTTGAGATTAGTAATGTTCGTCTTAAATAGTACAAAGACAAACTCAAGTAGCTTAATTAATTCAAGTGGCTCGACTATTGGTCTATTTAGCAGAGTCGAGTTCAAATCATTTTACGTAGACTTGGACAGCTCAAAATTCTGTCATTTCTCCTAAAGGTCATTAATTTAAGGGTGCCTCGGTATAGACATAGACTTTCGTATTTTACTTTTTACTTATTCTAAATATTGTGGCCGATGCATATTAACTTTTTTCTTAACTCAAAATACTTGCAAACTTTTATAATATACAGATTATTGGCACGTAAATTTGCATATCATTTTTCATGATTTTTTAAAATTCAACTACTATTTTAAATTTATATTGGAAAATAAAAAGTTACCTTTTTTGTGTGTGAAAAAACATAAATAAACAGGTAGTTAGGCGATGGTGAATATATAATGATGCGTCCATAAAGGTAAGGAACGTGAAAATGAAATCTATTTATTTTTCTATAGGAACATGAGTTGATGCCCACACTTCACAGTGAAATTTAGTCTTGTTGTTATTGAGTTGAGTTGAGTTAAGTTTAATCTCAAAATAATTTTTTTCTTCTAGAATCTTTAGAGTATAAAAAATAAAAAATGTGGGTCTATGCATTGTCACCCTAGCATCTATAACGAGAAAAATCACTTTTATTTTTTGTTTTGGTCGGAGAGAAAAATCACCTTAAGTAAATAACATCCTAATTATCATATTCACCCCCACAAAAATATTGTCGTGTCATGTTTGATGCATCATCAATTACATGTCTGGGAGGGGGTTGAAATGGTGGAAATTCCTTAACAATATCTTGTTACCGAAAAATCGGATTTGAAATTCCTTCAAAACAATCAAATAGCTTCACGGAAATAGAACAAATGTATAAAAAAAAAAGACATAAAAATAGCAAAGACAGTAGGTGAATTTCTTACCCGAAAAAAGAAAGATTTGGTGAGTTTCTTTTCCCTTTCAAATCCACGCGTTTCCTTAGACGCCAGGATTCCCCCCTCTACCCAATTATTTTCTTTCGTAAATGGTGTGTCTTATTTGCATGATCTCGAGGGGGCCGAAACTATTTACAATCAATCGATTCATTTTAAAATGCTGGGATAACGATATAATTGATCATTAAATTTTATCCCATTGTGCAATGTGGTTTTTGAAATTTTAATTTGTTAAACGTGATTCTCGAAAAGACCATTGTGCAATATTGTCCCTAAAATTTTAAATTATTCAATGTGGTCTCTAGGTTTTTGGTATAATTATAAATAGTCCATGAACTAAACTGAACATATATCAAAAGTCTACGAGCCATATTGAAAAAATTAAAAATTCAGGAATCATATTGCATATTGATTAAAGTTCAGAGATCATTTGTGTTATTATTCCTACCATGATTATTTTTTAACGTTGTGTAGATTAAACCTCTTGCTTTAATACTCATTACGCATCTGTCACAAATCACATTACATATACTAAGACCACGCACAAAGAAAAATAGAAGTTATAAGAGGAAACATCAGCTTTATTGCACCACGTTACCATATTCAATTTCCGCTTTATCCTGTTACCATTTTTTGTTTTTCCACATTATTAAACTGCGAGATTGTTTTTTTTTTTTTACTTTTTTTTTTGGGAGGGTAAAAAAGAAGTGAGTAATATATAATTTCCGACCATTATCTACCGCCTCCGAGATTTCGAGTTTTCGCTAGATTCGGGCCATAACTCGCGGGGCGGGCGGGGCGAGAGACTCCGATCGGACCGCGTGTGAGCTGTCCCCCTCGGGAGGTCGGTAATAACCCACGCGCACCGAGGTCAATGTCGGGATTTCGTTCGAGAAAACCCCTCGAAAGGCGTTTTCACATGTCTTAATCGAAACCTTAATGGCAAGCTCATCGTAATTAATAAAACTCTCGAGTCTCGGCTTTGACAAAAAAGCCCAAAGAGGTGGGAGGGAAGACGAAGGAGAAGAAGAAGAAGAAGAAGAGGTGGAAGAGGAAGCAGCGCACGAATAAAAAATCCTTCGAAGAAATTAAGGAAGAAAGGCAGAGAAAAGCGAGGAGCACACGAAAACATCTTTGAAACAATCTCTGCGAGTCGATATTCTCTCTCTCTCTCTCTCTTTCGAAGAGCTCGAAGCTTTTCGATTCGTGAAGTGATTGTCTTTCTTTGGAGTGTTCGTTTGGAGGAGTGAATCGGACGCTACTGCGAGGACGAAGGAGTCGAAGTTCCTTTTGGTGGTCGGTTGGATGATCTTGTTTTGGAGGATTGGGAGCAGATCGAGAGGGAAGAGGAGTCTCTGACTAGATCGAGCTCGGTCGAAATGGTGAGAATGCTCTCTGATCCTCGGTGGCTTTTTCTGGTTTCAGCTGTCTTAAGGACTTCGGGGTTTTCGGATTCTGTTTTCGTTTTCGTTTTTCCTGGGACGAGTAAATGTCGGCAGGATTTGCTTGTTGACTTGTTTCTTCAGTCCATGGAGTGATCTATCTGCTAGCTCAATCTTTCGGGCAATGTAACTGCTCAGTAGTGTCGTGTTTCTGTGTGTTTTCCGGAATATGCCATTCTACGTTGCAGTAGCTCGCAAATCTGAATGTGGTGTTTGGTATTTTGATGACGATGAAAGAGTGGTTTGCGTGAGAAAGGCTTAAATTGACTACATTTGTCAATCGGAATGGGTTCGAAGTTGGACATTTTGGGTGATTATAGTGGCACTTGCTTTGCTGGTTTCGGCCACATTTTTGAGCTGGGACTGGCAATGAAGATCCACTCGATTCATCAGTCGGTGAAACAAGAAAGATTGAAGATACCATAAATTTTTTAGTGGAAGCTGGGGCTTGACTTGAATTTGGGCTCGGCTGAAAGGTGCAGATCGGCAAAGTTTGACATGAATTCTCTAGGGAAACGAGATTAATGGATAATGGGCTCAATTGAAACACAATGGCATTCTTTACTTTTTAGTTTATTTTTTAAGAACATGGCTTGTTTATCCTGTTTTTTTATTTCATAGAGCAAAACGGAGAAAAATTTTATGCACTTTTCTACTGGACTGAATCTTCAGAAAATTTTGCTCATAAAAAACAACAACAACAACAACAACAACAACAACAACAAAACCAAGCCTTATCCCACTAAGAGGGGTTGGCTATACGATTCCGGTTACGGGCATACGGCAGTGGGTTTGTATTTCTTTCCAGTCTCTTGTAAGCTCTAGGTGCTCTTTATCTTTCCTTGTCGTCTTATTCGATGTCTTTCTAAGACTTCTCCTGCCCCTTCTAGCTTGAAGCTCCATCCCCCGATCACACTGTAGCCAAAGGCCTTCATTTAACATGACCACACAATCTCAAATGAGCTTATGGCTTACCCTCATTGGAGCCACACCAACTTTTCATTGAATAATGTCATCTCCAATCATATCCTTTCTCGTGTGTTTGCATATCCAACCAAGTAGTCTCATCTCTACCACAGTCATATTCTGTACATATTGGTGCTTGACTGGCCACCCTGTCCTTGAAGCATTCCTAGCCTTATTGCCATGTTATATAATATTTTCTTAGCTTAAGCGGCATACTCTGGAAAAATTGCTCACTTGTTCAAATCCAGTTTTAGCACAAAGCATTTGAATCTTTAGTATCTCTTACTTCAATTGTGTAAATAAATTGCTATTCTGATGTACTGGGAAGGGCTGATATTTGTAAGTGCTTATATGCCGGCTGGCCTCTATGTCTGTTTCGCATGTAGATGCAAGTAGAAATCATGCCTTCTACTACGAGTGAAGTTCAACTTTGGAGGAAATAGTTTTTCCAAACATAAAAACGTGGTTGCCGGCCTCTATGTCTGTTTCGCCTGTAGATGCAAGTAGAGAACATGCTTTCTACTGCAAGTGAAGTTCAACTTTGGAGGAACTATTGTTTCCAAAATAGAAACCTGGTTATCTATCCTGTTTGGTACTTTTGTTCAATGTTTTCTTAGCCTAGAGTGGTGTTTTACGAAGTTGAACTTTTTTGGAAGTGCGCATTCCATCCAGTTATAGTTGATTCCTTTTCATTTTTCTGAATCCTAACAAATTCTGTAAATCGTAGTCTAGATTTTGTCTGTGTCTGTTCTATTTTGGATGTGCTTTAAGTTCATTAAAACTCTGATGTTACCTTTAATTGGAGTTCTATTTGGGACCTGTAATTCACTAATTTGCTTGCTTTAACCTTGCACCAGCTCTTTTGTGTTGATGTGGGACACAAGGAGCTGTTTCTACAATGCCTTAATTGATAGAGGCTTCAGTGAACCAATATTACTAGACTCCCTAATTTTTTTGTCTATATGCAGGCTACTGTTGGATCTTTTGTTTGGTTGGAAGATCCTGACGTGGCTTGGATAGATGGTGAAGTTGTGGAAGTTAAAGGTCCGGAGCTGAAAGTCCTCTGCTCATCGGGCAAGACGGTATGGAATTTGCTGAATAATGTGATTCACAAATTTTCTCCTTTTCTTCTGTTACCTTAAAAAGCCCTTCTGTAATCTGCTGAAGAAATTGCTTGTACATGTCAATGTCATGTCTAGCAACTCGAGTAGACTTGAGCTCGGAGATTGGATGGGATACATCTTTTTTCTTATTGTTGAAACTTCTCCTTTTGGATTTCTTCTTTTGGGGGAGTTACAGGTCCATGTGAAGGCCTCGGATGCATATGCTAAAGATACTGAAGCACCACCATGTGGAGTGGATGATATGACAAAGCTGGCTTATTTGCATGAGCCAGGAGTTCTGCAGAATTTGAGGTCACGATACGATATGAATGAAATATACGTGAGTCGTCTTGTCTTTAAGTTGTCTCCTTTTCCTGGACTAATTTTATAGACCAAAGATACTGTTATCCTTACTCATGGTTTAGCATGCTAATGTTATATGCATCTTATGATGGTTTCAGACTTACACAGGAAATATACTGATTGCTGTAAACCCTTTTACGAAATTACCTCATCTCTACGATAGCCATATGATGGCTCAATATAAAGGGGCAGCTTTTGGGGAGCTGAGTCCACATCCTTTTGCTGTAGCAGATGCTGCATACAGGTGCTGCTTAGTCTTAATATTTGACTTTCTATGACCTTCTTCATATGTAATGGGAGTGCTATTGATATGTGTAGACTCATGATCAATGAAGGGAAAAGTCAGTCAATCTTGGTTAGTGGTGAAAGTGGGGCGGGTAAAACTGAGAGCACAAAGCAACTTATGCGTTATCTTGCTTATATGGGTGGGCGAGCTGCTGTAGAGGGCAGAACTGTTGAGCAGCAAGTTTTGGAGGTAACTAAGTACACCAAAGAATATTGAGTATTTTACCTCTACAATTACGTGACTTGCACAACATACACTTACAATACTGCAATCTTGCAGTCTAATCCTGTACTGGAAGCATTTGGTAACGCCAAGACTGTGAGGAACAACAACTCAAGGTGCGATTATCTTTCTATATGGACATAAAATATTTTGCATATACTCAGATCCTTTGCTACCTCATCCGGTTCATCTCACCTTCTCCGATTGCTAAATGTTTCAGTCGATTCGGTAAGTTTGTGGAGATTCAGTTTGACCAAAGGGGACGGATATCTGGAGCTGCTGTCAGAACTTATTTGTTGGAAAGATCACGTGTTTGTCAGATCTCTGATCCTGAGAGAAACTATCACTGTTTCTATATGCTTTGTGCTGCACCTCAGGAGGTAAGAATCTAGATTTCCAATCAAGCATTCTTTCAAGATGTTTAGACAAAGCCCTTGTCGTCTTTTGTTTATACTACCAAAGAAAAGCATGCCATGGAAGTGAATGACTTTTGGAGAAGAGCTGTTGGAAGAGAAGAGTGGGACAAAAGTATATTAACTAGAATAATGGATGGTTTGTTCTTTCTAAAGGAGGTTAAATTGACTGCTATATATCATGGCTAGATATTATGTTATGTTCTCTGTAGAAATAAACAGACAGATATGTTCTTATACCCTTTCATGTTTCAATATGAGATCAATTTTTTATTATCAACCTCTAATTAAGATTGGTAAGTAGGAGTTTAATATGAGCTATGTGCTTTTTTTTTTTGGGTAAATTCCCATTTTTATTGAGTGAACTTATTACTGAACTCAAGACTTCGTCACTGAATGTTTGGTTCAAGCAAAAACTCTTTTCCCCACATAGGCTATATCCTCAAGTGCACCCAAATGGTGTGGTTTGTTGAATTCGATGTGGGCTAACTTCTCTGTGAGTTCCATATAGAAATATCATTTATATTAGTATCTTCGACAACATCTAGCATTAATATGAGACCCTCTTATTTGTTTTCTTATAATCGTCCATATTCTTCTTCCTTTTTAGCCATTATTTTCAGGAATCAAGACTTTAGTGGTTGGGTTTTTGTCTAACCTTTGGGATTGCGGTATTTGTTTGCTAAGTTTGATGTTATGAACATGAAATGGCTAAAATCAGAAATTTTTTGGCCCTAGGAAGGGGAGTGTAATTCAGTTTCAATCAGAATCTTGCTTTTGTGACTATTCATCAAATTGAAAATTGGCCTATGTACTTCCTTTGGTACTTCTTAAATATCAACGCTACAAAGATGTGTCATCATCTCTAAGTTTCTTATTTTGTTTTCCTTCATGCATAACCATACTTTTCCACCTAGTCCACTCGCTGTAAAATAAGGAGTGGCTTTAGTTATGGATTTCTCGGAAAAAGTATCGAAGGTAGGTCTTTAAGGACATACTGAACATTTCGTGCTATCACTGTCTTAAAAATTTTGTGATATACAGAGGATTTGTATCCTTTTCATTTAAAGAGCTCTTAAATTTTTTTGATTCCTTAAATATTCTCATAGTTCAAATTTTTTTCTTCACAGGATATTCAGAGGTTCAAGCTAGGACACCCAAGAACATTTCATTATCTGAATCAATCAAACTGTTTTGCATTGGATGGTGTTGATGATTCGAAGGAATACATCGCGACTAGAAGAGCAATGGATATTGTTGGGATAAGTTCTCATGAGCAGGTATATGAGGGAAGTCATAAGTGATCCTTTGGAGCACATACCCCTTTGGCTGTTTTCATCTATTTGTGTCTTTTCAGGATGCAATTTTTCGAGTGGTGGCTGCAATTCTTCACCTCGGGAACATTGAATTTGTGAAGGGAAAAGAAATAGATTCCTCAATGCCCAAGGATGAAAAGTCTTGGTTTCATCTGAAAATTGCGGCTGAGCTATTAATGTATTACACCATTTTAATTACTGATGCAAGGAGTGGTAGACATGCTTTACTGTCTACACTTTAAATGCTCTCATGCAAAAAATTGTAGCTTCCTAAGTGTGAGCACTTTTCAGGTGTGATACAAAGGCACTGGAGGATTCGCTTTGCAAGCGTGTAATTGTAACTCGTGATGAAACCATAACAAAGTTCGTGGATCCAGATTCTGCAGCTGGCCAAAGAGATGCTCTGGCAAGAATTGTGTACTCAAGGTTATTTGACTGGTGAGTTTCTGAAGCGTCCTTTGAGATTATGAACTTCTAAATTTTGTTTTGGTTTTCATTGTTTTATTTGAATTCAGTCTTTCTTCCTTTTTCTTTTGAGTATTTGGTGCTTGTTGAAATGGTGTGAAATCTGGATGATGATTTATTATTCCTTGTTTCACAGGATTGTAGATAAGATCAATAATTCCATTGGCCAAGATCCCAACTCCAAGTCTTTGATTGGGGTGCTCGATATATATGGGTTCGAGAGCTTTAAGACAAACAGGTGCTTGTCTAATGTATGCCTCGGTGATTATCAATTATGGGAACTAGTCCCTTTTTGTGGGCCATTTACACTCTTGCTTCCTCAACTAAGTATCATAAGAGCCAGAGGCCAATTTATTATAATTGGAGATGACATCTTAATTTGGATATCATGTTGTTTTCCATGCATTTGGTTGGTTGAAAGCCTCATCTTGTAGACATTTGCTGAGACCTCATGGCACAGTTTCTTAAAGCGTGTATAACTTTATAATGAATTCTAATATGTGAAGATAAATTCGGAGGGTGTTTGTCTGGCTTGCAGCTTTGAGCAATTCTGCATAAATTTGACAAATGAGAAACTTCAGCAACACTTTAACCAGGTTTTCTTCCCATGGTTTTTCTTCACTTTCTCTCTTATCCTTCTCATTTCTTTTAGCTTGTATGTTGTCATCGAGCAGATTATTGATGCTTTCACATCTCTTTCCAGCATGTTTTCAAAATGGAGCAAGAAGAGTACACAAAAGAAGAAATTGATTGGAGCTACATTGATTTTGTTGACAATCAAGATGTTCTAGATCTTATAGAAAAGGTGAGTAGCATTGGCCTATGTTTGTGACTAGGGTAGCTACATATGCAAAACAGGTCTCAATTAAAATTTAACCGGATGCTTACTTCAGTTCCTATATAAGATTAAGGTGAATCTTTAGTTGACAACTTCTTTTAAAATTGCTTACTTTTCTTGAGAAGTTGAACTATGCATCCAGACATGCAATGAGTCTGATGACCATCTTGTGAAGTGTAACTTTAACTCTTGTATATGGCACAATGAGGAATCTTCTTTCTGGTGGCAGTTTAGCTTATTTTTACATTAAGAATTAACAACTTACCTCTGATATTGGCTACCTAAAGTCGTAGACATTTGTTCCAATGTCGGTGCGCAACTCATTCTTAGCCAGGTCATTCTACTATAAAATTACTTCGTGCAAAAGGAAATTGCGGTAACACTATAATATCTTCTCTTCTGACTTTCGAGACAGTTTTACACTATAATTACCAACCACACCACTAGAGAATTCTTATCAACTTCTTAATTCGAGCTGACACAGACACACGAGTCTTTCAAAGAGTGGAAATGAAATCTCATATAGTCTGATACCCTTATCGAGAGGTGGGTGTACTCTTTAACCAATGTGACCAAGGTATTTAAACTTGCGTTATTATCTAGGATCAGTGGGGTCCTCATGAAATCGGATCGCAAGATCCGATTTTACAGTTGTAAAATCATATAATTGTAAAGTTTACGCAAAATGTTTAATGAGTTGCATGCAAGCTGGTGGCAAAAGCTCTTGACTACTAAAAAGCAACGAATAAATTTTATCTTCAGTAATTTGCAAGTACCCAGATATGTTTTTAACTCGATCCCCTTGGTGCCCTATAGTCGTTTATCTTTTACCTATAAAATGTAAAAAAATAACCATGAAAATTTTGCTATTTAGAGGGAAAATTTTTAGACTCTTGTGGAAGGGAGAGAAAAAGTTACAAATTTCTTGAATAAATTACATCTGAGAGCTATTTCATCTCAGTTTCGGAAAAAGAAGGAAAAAATCAGTTTCTGCCGGCAATAGCTCCATTTTCCGTTGACAGAGCTGCTATGAAGTGGCATTTCCATTTGTAATTTGGAGACACCAGATGTTCCATTTGTTTCAGTTGAGAAAGAAAGAAAGAGTCTTAGATGGTCCTCCTTTTGTTGTGCCCTAATCTGAGGCAGATTAGATTTGATCTCACCTTTTCCTTCTCAATTCCTTGTGTTTTCCAGAGAATTAAATTCCCTTTTACTCTGTCATCAATGAAAACGTGTTTCATTGCCAACTGGCTAATTTTATCTTATTTTTGGGATTTAAAGAAGTCGATAAGTCAGGAGCTAGCACCTCAAATAAAAAACAGCCTGTTGAATCAGAACCAAGTTCATATGAGTTGACTCGCAAGTTTGGCGAGTTTACTGAATCAAATTGTGACTTTACTCCAAGTTCACTAGATCAATTATTCAACTGCAAGTTAGCTCTGTTTTCTTAATTTTCCTTTTATGATCATACGATTTTATGAGTCAAATCACCATTTTGACTACATTGCATACCTCTTAGTTAATATTGCCAGGTAGGAAAACAAGTGGCTATGGGCATACAATAATCACCTAGGAGAAGCTTGGATATATTGTGAATTCTAAAATCAGGTTGTCATAACATATATTGACAGTGTTTTCAAGCTGAAATCTGGCAAGAGTTTCTTTCCTTTTCAACAGTGTGGCCATAGATATCTGGGAGTACCTTCAGCATTGTTAAACGTTGCACGAGGTATTTCCACAATTAACTGGATAAGAAAGAAGATGAAATCATCAGTAATCTAGAAATAGAATTATTACCCATCACTATCCTATTCTTGACATCCACCATGAGAATTAACAGTAAAGCCTGCAAAGGACTAGGACATAAAGGTTCCTAGTAAATGTGACTCAACAATTTGTTTTGTCATGTTCAGTAAGAGTAGCTTTTTCTTTGACCATTACTTATGGATATCCTCCCTAAGTGCTTTGTAGAAAGCTGCACAGTTTCTTATTTAACTTCTAAGCAAAGTAAGTTCAGTTGCTCTTATTTATTCATGGCATTCTTTCTGGTTGCCATTTACAGAAACCTGGTGGCATAATCGCTCTTCTTGATGAAGCCTGGTGAGTACAAAATCGTGAAAAAATATCAACTGCAACTATTTTATTATGTGCTGTGAAGATAGATCAATGTGGTGAATGTGGAAGACCAGCAATCCTCATTTAATCTTTTGACTCTTCTGCGGTTTGAATTTGCGAAGTTTGTATTTGTAGTATGTTTCCCAGATCAACACATGAAACCTTTGCTCAGAAGCTTTACCAGACATTTAAGAACCATAAACGCTTCAGCAAGCCCAAATTGGCACGGACTGACTTTACAATATGTCATTATGCTGGAGACGTGAGTATGGTCTATTCTTTGGTTTATTAAGTAATAGCTCTTCAAGTTGTAGAATCAACAGAAAAAACCGAGAATTCATTGCCAGACTTAAAAGAACAGACATTGAAAGCTGATCTCATGTTGCAGGTAACCTATCAGACTGAACTTTTCTTGGACAAGAACAAAGACTATGTCATTGCAGAACATCAAGCGCTCTTGAGTGCTTCTCAATGTTCTTTTGTTTCTGGATTATTTCCACTTTTGGCTGAGGAGTCTTCCAATAAGTCAAAGTTCTCGTCAATAGGATCTCGATTCAAGGTTCATATTTGCTTTATCTCTTATGCCTGATTGCGGATTTCATCGTTTGTTATGTCTTACTAATAGCGTCCTTATTGACTCATGCAGCAACAATTACAAGCATTACTTGAAACTTTGAGTGGTACCGAGCCACATTATATACGATGTGTGAAGCCAAATAATCTTCTCAAGCCAGCCATTTTTGAGAGTAAAAATGTTCTACAGCAACTGCGTTGTGGGGTAGTACTTTTACTAGAATTCAGTTGCCTTGGCATAAGTTTAGTTGCCTCAAACCAATCTGCTGCTATTCTTAATTCTTTCTGACCTTTTTTTTCTCTCTCTGTCTCTGTCTCTCACTATTTCACTTTAGGGTGTTATGGAGGCCATTAGGATAAGTTGTGCTGGATATCCAACAAGAAGGCCCTTTTTTGAATTTGTGGACCGATTTGGGATTCTTGCTCCTGAAGTTCTTGACCGCAGGTAAATTGAATCTTTTTGTTACTTGTTGTTTATGCCATATCACTGTGCCTCCTGGACTGATCTGTTAGTTGTGACAGTTCTGATGAGGTTACCATCTGCAAGAGGCTTTTGGAGAAAGTGGGATTAATGGGCTATCAGGTATGGAGTAGATAGATATCCACAATTGCTTCCAGAACTTGATGGCGCAGTGGAATGTTTCTTTACATTCTTGTTCAAGTGATCATATTCCATTCAGGATTCTTTGCAGGAATGATTGCTTTCATCCTTGGTTTTCCCCTTTATATGGTGTTCTCCTAAGACAATACTTGTTGATTTGTTAGCCAAACTTAGGAACCTTTTGGCAATTTAATCTATACCAGCATGTATGAACAAACATGCGATGTTCTCATCTATCATTAGTGTTGAACTTCTTTTTTTTATACAAATGTATGCCTTGTTCGGCATTGTGTGAAAAGAGTTGCATGAAGTGACCAGTGCTTCTTATTCTATTGAAATAGCACATATATGCATTCTGATCTTGTCTAAGCACAATGATGCTGCATCGTCTGAGTTAATCATATCAAATCTTGATGAAATGATTACTGTTTATTTGCTTCCTGAGTGATTTTACATAGTTTCTGTTATTAAGAGGGCATTCGTGTATATATAGATATATGAAGAGACATGTTAGGGAACTATAGGAGAGGCTGAATGGCAACCTGAGGAAGGTGGAGGCCATGTACGTGATGTATAATTGGTATATGCAGCGGCCTTATATGTGTTTGCGTGACAAGTTATCATAATGATTAGAGTGACTGATAAGGGTCATTTGTCTTTTTGTGACTTTTGGTTTCTCTAAGGACAACACAATGGGCTCAGTCATGTGGAACATTTTGCAGCCATAAATTAAGATCACTTACAATTTATAATGAGGCAATGCAATGCAATGCGTCTCTTGTAACAATTGTTTATGGCACTGGGTAAAAGTCCCATGAACTAAGATATAATTTGCATTTGCAGATTGGTAAAACAAAAGTATTTCTCAGAGCTGGTCAAATGGCCGAATTAGATGCTCGTAGGACTGAGGTCTTAGGGAGATCGGCAAGCATCATTCAGAGAAAAACGCGTTCATATTTGGCAAGGCGAAGTTTTGTCTTGCTCCGAAAGTCTACTATGCTTATTCAAGCTGTTTGCCGAGGTATATGCTCAGTTGGTGTGTTATACTTGTCTCTTTTACTATGTGGGAATCTGTATTTCGGTCATTTCACATACTAATTGTTTTGCCAATTTCAGGACAACTCGCACGTCAAGCATATGAGAGCATGCGGCGTGAAGCTGCCTGCCTCAGGATTCAGAAAGATTTGCGTATGCATATTGCTAGAAAAGCATACAAGGACTTGTATTCCTCAGCCAAATGTATACAGACAGGCTTACGTGGGATGGCTGCTCGATGTGAGCTACGACTGAGAAAGCAAATCAAAGCTGCTATCGTTATTCAGGTAGGTGTCCATTTTTCATCCAGAGTGGTTTGCAATCCCTTTGCCAGTCCAAGCATTTGCTTCAATCAAGGAGTTGGAAGCAATTTTTCTCTTTGCTAATGTTCGTGTCATCTGTTTTACTTGTAAAAGGTTATACATAATGTTATATTATTTTTTTTTGCTTAACATACTGATCTTTAAAGTACGCCAATATCACTTTGGAATAATCTCTCTCTGTGTTTTTTTTTTCCAGAGTCATTGTCGCAAATACTTGGCACAGATCCAATTTTTGGATACTAAAAAAGCAGCAATTACAACTCAGTGTGCATGGAGAGGGAGAGTTGCTCGTAGAGAACTGCGGAATCTTAAGATGGTGATTTGTTTTCTTTCGTCTTATGACCTTTTTCTGATAGTTTGGTATATTGTTAGTGGAACTTCAGTTAGAATTGTAGGTCTGATTGTTATATCTTTTGTATAAGTCATGATATCAAAAAAATTCTTTCCAATTGTCCATTCGAAGAATATCGATGCAGTGTAGTAAGTGCGATTTTTCCGGAAAAAAGGTACATTGAATAGTAGGAAAAACTGATTTTGGAAGTTGGATGAACGAGACAGGCAGACGTGGATAGAATGGTGGTATTTGTGAACGAAGGTAAATCAAGGGCTAGTGAAAAGTGTGCCAAATAATGACCTAATGACTTGTTCTGCTGTCACCGTTGTATGTTTGACTTGTCAAATTCTTGGACTTATTTTCAAGGTGGAAATTTTGATAAGCAGTTGAAGTTGCCATGCATTCCTTGCCTATATTTCTTTTCTAGTTGTGTGCTCTCTATTGAAAATTTAGAGACCATGCCTGTTCTTTCCAATTTAGTAATAGGTTCTTTCCCTGTATTTACACAGGCTGCCAGGGAAACTGGAGCTCTTCAAGCTGCCAAAAATAAGTTAGAAAAGCAAGTGGAAGAACTTACGTGGAGATTACAACTGGAGAAACGCATGAGAGTAAGTTCCATGGCATTTTATGCTTAAGATCTCTGTTAGCTGTAGTATAGTTTGACTTTAAATTTTATTTGCTGTAATTATGGTCTGATAGTGTCATTGCTGTTTCATTTGCGTGGAGAGCAAGGCTATACATGTGCCGCTCATTGGTTGGAGGTCTTCCTCCACAGTGTAAGGAATAGGTTTGGCTGTCTCGTTTCCAATGCATGCATGATTAAGGCCTTGGACACAAGAGGCATCTCATAACGTTGGTGTGACTTGAAAATTTATTTAGCATGAGGCAACTGAAAGGACTTAATTATTTCCATGAGTTTTAGTCATTGAAAGTTACTTGATAGCTAGCTAGTCATGTATTTCTTTGTTCGAAAACTTTCATATCTTGTTGCTTTGTGGCTTAGAATCAGAGAAATTTGTTGAGAAGCAGTAATGAGTTTCAGGCAATAATTCGTGTAATGTATATATATATATATCATATAAGTTCTAAGGGTATGTTTGTTTTGGGGAAAACTTTATGATAAAGGTAAATGCTTTCCGAAATATCATTTTTCAGGAAAATATTTTCCCCTTTTCAGGTTAGGGAATTGATTTTCCGAACTTTAAGAATGCATTTTTTTTTTAACCGTAATGGTTTTCTGTTGACTGATCATTTCAGCAAACCGAACGTGTGAAAGTCTAGAAAACTAATTCATGGAAAATTTTTCCACTCAAGCAAACACACCCTAATTTCTTATTCCTTTGGCTAAAATTTTGCAGGCTGATTTAGAAGAGTCAAAGAATCAAGAAAATGCAAAACTACAGTCTGCTTTGAGTGACATACAACTTCAATTCAAGCAAACCAAAGAGTTGCTATTAAGGGAACAGGAAGCTGCAAAAAGAGCAGCAGAGATAGTCCCTGTTATACAGGAGGTTCCAGTCATTGATCATACAATGCTGGAGAAGATTTCGAGTGAAAACGAAAAACTTAAGGTAAGATAGTTGGAGCAGTATCTGAGTGTTCACCATCATCTACTTATGAGAGTTATAAAATGTTAATATGCTTGTGTGGAGGTCCTATCTCTTATATTAGGAATTGCCTTTTTTGATAAATTGCAGGGTATGGTCAATTCTCTGGAAAGGAAAATTGATGATACTGAGAAGAAGTATGAGGAGACAAAAAGGATTAGTGAAGAAAGACTGAAGCAAGCTCTGGAGGCAGAGTCAAAGATAACTAAGATGAAGACGGATATGCAAAGGTTCTTTTCTTCTTGCTTGCTATGGTTGCTATCCATGTTAAAAAATGGATAATGCAATGTTAAACCAATCAATTGGTTTCCAGTTTTCTTCTTTTGGATTTCTCCTTCGTTCTCATGGCAAAGATGTTTCGTCTTCCTATCTGTAGGCTCGTCGAGAAAATCTCTGACATGGAATCTGAGAACCAAATACTTCGGCAACAAACATTGCTAAACTCACCTGTGAAAAAGCTGTCTGAGAACTCACCAGTGACATTATCTCAGGTAAACATGCATTAACAAAATGTTATGCATTGTGATTCTGTCTCTGTGTCTCTGTCTGTCTCTGTCTCTGTCTCTGTCTCTCTCACGCTGTGATCTTTAACTCGCAGATATTGGAAAATGGTGACCATGTAATTGAGGAGAATGGAACAAATGTAATAAAGCTCAACTTACCATCTCTACTCATTATTCTGGATGTACATCACAGTATCTCACTTGGTGTATCTGTTTTCAAAATCTTTATAAGCAGGAACTGCAGAATGCAACACCTGTGAAGAAGTATGGTACAGAATCCGACAGCAAATTTAGGAGATCCCATATTGAACGCCAACAGGTATGTTCCTGCGTAAATCAGGGCGTGCCTTTTCTTACATTTCTTTCTTCCAGGTAAACCTGTGTTTCATTTTTGCTGATTTAATATCCTCAATTTGTAGGAGAACATCGATGCTCTTATTAACTGTGTCGTTAAGAACATTGGCTTCAGCCAAGGGAAGCCTATAGCAGCTTTTACAATTTATAAGTCTCTTCTCCACTGGAAGTCCTTTGAAGCTGAAAGGACTAGTGTATTTGATCGACTCATTCAGATGATTGGTTCTGCAATTGAGGTAATCCAAATGAAAATCATCCATGACTGGGTCTCAGTACTGAGAATCCCAAGGCAATCAAGATAGCATAAGAGTATCTATCTGAGCCTGTCTAATGTACTTCGAAAATGTTATAGAAACTCTACTTCATCTGGTTAGGTTGGGAGTTACATCTGATGTACCCTATTTGTTTACTAGAAGATGCAATTAGTAATCTGCTAGCTTCATTCAATGCTGTTTTCACTGGTTCCTGATTTTCACTGACTTATTTCTTGATTGCTTTATTGAGTAAGTTGGGCTGGTGATTCTGCCTATTGTACAGTTAGCTGAATTCTTTGCTTATATTAGTTTCTTATTTTTGAGTCAACTTTTATGTTTAAACTGTTATCATTGTTGTAGATATATAAGTGTAGAAAATGATATGATTTTGGACTAATATCAATCTAAATTTACACTTTCGTTTGCCATGTAAATTCAGAAATCTAAATTTGGTTTGACACTAAACAATTTAAATCATAGAGAGTTCTGGCGAAATAGAAAATTGTAAACAAGTTGATGGAAACCCGCTATGAAAGAAAGAAACAACGAGAAGCTGTTGACAAATGTTTTATGTAAGTCAAATTTATTATATACAAATAAATTGCTAATTTAGGGTCATTCTCCTTATTTTTTGTGAATTTATCGTTTAAAGAAACTTCCGGACATATATCATTATTTTCAGATAGCGATTTTGTATGACTATGTGCTTTTATTGGTTTTTCTTTTTCATCTTCAGGAATTTTTGAAATTTAGACAGCAACAATGTGTTTCTTTTTTTAAACTGGCAGAGTCAAGATAGCAATGATCACATGGCTTATTGGTTATCAAATACATCCACACTGTTGTTCTTGCTCCAACGAAGTCTGAAGGCCGCTGGATCTAGTGGTTCAACCCCACATCGGAAGCCTCCTGCTCCAACTTCGTTGTTTGGGAGGATGACCATGGTTCGTGTGGGATTTTAAACAGTGTTAACTGATTGATTTTGAAAGTAGTATATAATTTGCGATGCATAATTTTCTTTTGATCTCCTTGTATTCTGAAAAATCAGACATTTTATGCTCAGGGATTTCGTTCATCCCCTTCTTCCGCAAACCTTGCCGCTGCTGCAGCAGCTGCAACAGTGCGCCAAGTTGAGGCGAAATACCCAGCTTTGCTATTTAAGCAACAGCTCACAGCTTACGTGGAGAAAATTTATGGAATTATTAGAGACAACTTGAAGAAAGACCTTGGATCTTTGCTTTCCCTCTGTATCCAGGTATATCCAAATGACATCCCTGTTCCAATGTAAATCTTATTTAAGGCAAGATGGTCATATATACATGGTGCTGTCTGGCTTCCATTGCTGTTATGCTCGCTTTTCTAAGTTGTTCCCTGCAGAAATAATTGACCGCTTCACAGTTTTTAACTCTTTGTAAGAAGATGATCCTTGCCCGTTCATAGATTGCACTTATGACCAGGTTTATTATAACTGCAAAGATTTCTTCGCTGGTCTCTCGTCATTAAAAAGTAATTCCTCTTCCGTTTTATTCGGATGAGGAAGATATAAAAAACTAATTATCAGGCAATGCAGCAAGTTGAAAATTGTTATAGATGAGAATGGATGGTATTATACTATTTTCCTATATTGCACTTATAAAAGAAGACTACAGTTGTTTCTACCTTTTGCATGTAGTTTGATTATACAATTGCTCGATTGAATTTTATCATATTTTGAGTTGGAATGACTAAAAATGCATATCACCTCGGAATATCAACTCACTAGTTAAGTGGTTTTATGGTGAAGTGTAGAGTTGGATGCATTAGGTGATTCCACTAATTCATAGCATTTAGGCCCTTAGCCAAATTTACTCATGAAATTGGAAGAGAGAAATTCATTCAAAAACTATGCTTTGCTTGAATTTTTCCATTTATATATATATTTTTTGCAAAATGTTGTTTGTTTTAAGTGTATAGACTATCTTTTTCCTGAGAGAACTCTGTGAGTAGTTGGAATCCTAAACTGGTTGCCATAAGTCCTCTGGTGGCCAAGATTATTTTTTAGCTTTTAGCTTTTCTTTTGCAATGTTTGTCATTGTCGCCAGCGATGTATATATTTTTTTAAAATATGTTTCTTGCCAGATATATTTTCAATATGTGTATCCTAATTTATAATTTAACCATTACTGACATATTCATGCTGCACTTTAGGCACCGAGAACATCTAAAGGAAGCGTACTGCGATCTGGAAAGTCCTTTGGCAAGGATTCTCCTTTGGGTCACTGGCAGAGCATCATTGAGTGCTTGAACACTCTTCTCTGTACTCTGAAAGAAAATTTTGTATGTCATTTCATGTCCCATTCACTATTCTCTGCTACATGAAGTTTGGTGCACTTTTTTGTAAGCATATATTTTATTTCTTTTAGGTGCCTCCGATTCTGGTTCAAAAGATTTTCTCTCAGACATTTTCATATATCAACGTGCAACTATTCAATAGGTAAGCTTTTTCCTTTTTCGTTTATTTCCACTGAATTATTGGGGGATCAGGGGGTCCTGATCAGTGTACTTGGATTATGAAATTTCAGTCTTCTTCTACGCCGTGAGTGTTGTACTTTTAGCAATGGGGAATATGTAAAAGCTGGATTAGCTGAGTTGGAATTGTGGTGCTGCCAAGCAAAAGAAGAGGTAATTGTGTATTATCTTTTTTTAATTTATCTTACAATGGAACTATCACATAGTCCTGTGTGTGGAGTTTTCCTTTTGTGTAAACTTACTAATTACGGTTTGATATCACTGATTGCAGTATGCAGGCTCGTCTTGGGAAGAACTTAAACACATTAGACAGGCTGTGGGATTCTTGGTAACTTTCAATCTCTCTGAAGCAAATATATTTTTTAGTAGGATCCATGTTATTGTCTTTCCTTTTGGGTTGCGTTGTTAACTTTCTGTCGAGAAGGCATGCTTGCTCTTTCTGGTTTAGGTTAAAAGATTCTTAATTACAAAATGCCTAAACCATACTTGGACTTGCTTTTCTGTTGAGTCTGCGGGACTGACATTGCGTGTTTTTTTTTTTGACTGTCCATTACCAGTTTATGCATATCTACTTATATCTGCCAATCTGGTTAAGAGATAAAATAATTATTAATGAAGTGACAAGGGGAATCTCTGGTAGGTATTTTGTCATCCATGAATTGGCTCTGTTATCTAGATTTCCATACTAGGTAATCACGCTATTCTTTGGAGTACTAATCTGCCACTTTCTCATCTAATTATCTGCCTGCAATGCAACTTTATCCACAGGTCATACATCAAAAGTATAGGATTTCTTATGATGAAATCACCAATGATCTATGCCCGGTAACTCTCTCTCTCAACACCCCTCCTCTCCCTCCCCCCCACACCCCTGGTGCGTGTCGTGAGCATGTGTGCCTTTGAATGTCCGAACCTTCTTAGGCGAATTTATGGCAAATAACTGGAAAAACTTTGTTAGCCTTGATTAGAGTCAATATATGAATTCCATAACCTGTAAACTACTTGTGTCTCTCCCATCTCTCGCTGATGTTCTTATTCTTCTTTGCGGGGTTTTGCATATAGATAGCGCACACTCTCACTTGATCTCTCTTAAATTCTGTTGGTTCGCTGCTTGTTCAGATGCTGAGTGTACAGCAGCTGTACAGAATATGTACACTTTACTGGGATGACAGCTACAATACCAAAAGTGTGTCTCCTGAAGTAAGTACTATTGCAACGGGTTACATTTCAAGTTGCGTGTTGTAGTTCTTTATCTAAATCCAAGAAATGCCTAATGTGCTGTACAGGTAATTTCCAGCATGAGGGTACTGATGACAGAAGATTCCAACAGCGCCGTGAGCAGTTCGTTTTTGTTGGATGATAACTCTAGGTGAGATTGATGTTAGCACAATGTGCTCTCATTTCTATAGAGTACAATTGATGCGGTTAAAGAAAGTCGAAGAAATGATAGCCTCTTTTCTGGTCATGTGAAAACATAAATTCAGAAGCTACCCTCATTAAGAACTTAGAATACATGCCTCCTCCAATAGTGATGATTCCGTTGATTTTCTGCTTTCTCAATAAGCCATTGCCGTGGTTGACTAATTAATTCATCTAAATGCAGCATTCCTTTCTCAGTCGACGAACTTTCCAATGCGCTCCAAGAAAAGGATTTCGAAGACGTGGAACCTGCGGAGGAGCTTCTTGAAAATCCAGCCTTCCAATTTTTGCACCTGTAAGGATCCACATAGCATTCATACCTGGATTTTCTCATCGGCATCCATCGCTCTTTCAAAATATTTTGGCGAAGTAATGGCGATTGTAAATTTTTTTTGTTCCTTATCTACTTTGGGGCGTCTAATTCTTGCCCTACATCATGCCCTGCCGACATGTTATTTATTTATTTGTTAATTACATCCTACTTGTAATATATGCATAGTTGGAAAACGGCAGGGCTATAGTTTTTTGATTGAGTTTGTTTTTGGTTCTTATTTTTTTGTTTGTTTGTATTTTCACCATTCTTGTTAGAAGTAATATGGCAAATTTGTATATGGTTCATTTGTTTGGTGGTTGAGAAATTGCACTCTCCACCTAGACTTTGTTGTACAAAAATTAAAGCACAAACTGAAAGGTTTCAATGAGAATTTTGTCAAGGTTTCGTTCTATTACAGCTTCCAGCATTAAATGCAGTCGAACATGCTTGTTGCAAGCTCTTACACTAGCGAGATTGAATCTGACTTATGAATTGTGCCGACTTGAATCGCTAGATTTCACAATCACAAATCTTGAACATTAAGAAAGGGGATATCGTCGAGCTCTATAATGGATGTTAACAAGAAATATCTCAACCTGTTCGGCTCATGTACATTGTCCTTGGTTCCACTCTTGATTGCGGCTGGCTAGAATTGACTCTTGAAGCCAATGAATGCTCGATTTGTCAAGCATCTAAAAGTCAAAATTCGAAGAAGAAAAATGGGCAAGTTCTGTACAATCCCACGAGGAATTCACATGTGACATGGTGAGTCCCAGTCGGCTGCCATCTCTGTTCCATCTCCATCCTCGACATTGCTCTAGATTTGGGGCAAAGGTGGAGATTGCCGATCACACTGGATTTGGGTGAAGATGGAGGTGCCAATCGGGAAGCTTGGATTGTGAAACACGATCGGCTAGTTGGCGATCATGACCGGTGGTGGTCAGAGGCGACAACAGCCATGCGGTGGTCGAAGGCGACGGCAATCAGCTGTTGATGTGGGGGTCTTCGTGGTGGCCGGCATGCTATCCACCTTTTTTTTCACAAAATAGAAGCCCAATCCACCTTTATCCCACTCCCAACATGGGATTTTTTAATCCGGCTATACCCTCTTTTATCCTAGTCTTTATTCCATCTTAGACAGCAACCAAACATCAGATAAGATAAAATTTATGACATCCCGATTTTCATCCCTGTCACTAGACGTAGCCACAATGTCCTTCACGAGAGCAATAAATGCTTCATTTTGAAGCAAGCCCAATCCCAATCCCAATCCCTCCAACTAAGTAGACCATCGTGCTTCACACTACAAAATCCACCACTACAAGTAAGTCTCTCGCCGACATCTTTGGGACCAAATTTTTTTTTCTTACTAATCTTAGGACCCCCAATGGACCACCGCCCTACGAAAATTGTCAAACCAGCACAACTGTAATCTCTCAAAAAAATTAATATTGAGGATCAATTGGCAATTCTTGCATGGTCCAGCAACATGCCACGAGGGCCCACCACCTGGCGCCACGGTTGCTGGTCAACACGTGCGTGAGCTAGGCTAGGATGTGTGGATAGGTTTTCGCCATTGGCGATGGGATTGGGCCTCGGATATCGACGGGCCCCCACGTGGGAGCCCGTCGTTGTTCACCTGAACATTCTGAAACTTTGGTCCAGCGTTCGCCGACTTAAATAGCTATTTTGAAAAACTTATAGCCGTTCTTGATTCAATATCTTTAGGTCCCCCACTCATCGGGGAGCCAATGGGATGATGCAATGGAGACCGAATGCTTCTCAGCCACACACAAATTTGACAGTCTCATCAATCAATAGTCTACCAAAGTACTTTGGCCCAATTACTATGCCTGATTTGCAATCTGGGCTTGGCGTTTCTTGACTATTATTGACGGCAATTTCTAATAAGTTTCTCCTTTTCTTTCGTTATGATAACGTGAGGTTCAACATTCGAATTCCTGATCTTTCCTGCCTTTCCCTTGAAAAGAGAGAGATGCCGTTGGGCCGATAATCTCCTGGCGGGCGCTTCTTAACTCGAGAGGGTTTTTACCGAATGAATTATGAAGATAAAAAAAAAGGGCTCGTCGTCGAGCTTTTCGGAGACGTGGACGTTTTTTACGTCGAAGTGGATAGTGTGATTATAGAGAGAAATGCGACATCGAGAAAGATTATGATGGAGAACGAAAAGCTTTTCTTGAAATCGATGTATCTGAATTCTCGATGTTAATGTCAATAGTCTTTCTCGCTCTTCGAATGCTACGGGAACGTCCCTAGCCAAGCAAATCACGTGGAGATGGTGATAATCTTGTCACTATTGAAAGCTGATGAGAAATAGATTGTTTTCATTTCATTTCACTACCTTTTGGAACGAAAAGATATAGAAGTTCTCAGTGTTTATTTTTAATGGCTGAGCAAAGCACGAATGAACACGAAATCAACATGTAAGGTTGGGGTGTAAACATATAACTCATAGAAAATTCCAAACTTATACTTGTGTGATAAATTTATTCCAAATTATTTTTTTGTGATATAAAAAAATCCAAACCTGTAGGCATTGAGATATTTATGTGTCACACGGATACAAATTTAGGATTTTTGGTGTCACAAGAAAAATTTTGGAGTAAATATTTAACATTTGTACATGTTTGGGATAAATATGTCACAATAGACATAATTTATAGTTTTTGGTGGCTTTTTTTTTTTTTTAATAAATAAAAAGAAGACTACAGAATGGTACAAAACGACGCGGTCATCTTCACGGAAGTCGCATTCGTATCTCAGTCGACACCAAAATCATCAAGAGAAAATAATAATAGAAGTCACTATCACATCATTCTCGAGCGTTGTCTTCACTTGGTTTGATGGTGAAAGTTGTGGGCGAGTCTGTCACTCTCAACTCCCTTCGCACAGACTGGAAAGAGGAGAAGGTTTTCGAATGGATCTCTCTCTCTCTCTCTCTCTCTCTCTCTCTCTCTGATATTATCTCTTATCATCGTCTTGCTCGCGCAATGTGTGGTTGCGATCCAAGATCAATGTGGGGGGAGAGCGAGTAAGACAGACAGTTGAGGGAGTTAAATGGTGATGAACAAGTATAAGTCCCATTTGATCTTTGTCCGTAGTTGACTTTCGATGCCTATCGAGTGTGTGCCTTTGACTTCACCATGCAATCCAGACGTTAAGACAAAAGATTTCCAGCAACGTCCGCCTCGACGTGCCCTGGTGTAGTAATTGCATGCGTGCATGCATTCCTGGAGTCTTGCATCGCTTGGGACTCTTTGGCCTCTCTCGAGTAGAGCTACGGTGCAAGTGGTACTTCTCGAAATTTCGTCGGTTCTTCCTTGATCTTAGACTTTGGGATCGTCAGGTTTTTCGGTACGTGGGTGGTCCTAAGACCTCCGGTATTAGGTAGGTGTTTGAATCGAAAATCCATACGTATCCTTTTAATCATTCTCTTTTCTTGAGAAAATCTAGGGTACAATCGTAAAATCGGTTACTTCGAGGGTAATTAGCATAGCAACCTACCACCATGACCCCCCAGTTAAATTCGAGTTGCCTAGGATTGGAATCGAATCCACAATCATTGGTTTTGTAGGTCAAGAGTATGGGAACGTCCTAACTACTGGGTTAATTCCAGGATAAGTTCTTTTAACCATTCTCTACTATCCGATTATAAAAAAGAAGAAGTCATCACTCCAAATGATCCCTCATTCCTAACAAAGACGTGTCCATTTCGAGAGGAAGGAGAATTATATTGAAGTAGCTACAATGTCATTGAGATCATCTAAGTTCCGATCTCGACGCACATGTGCAGACTTATAAACACATGCCCACATATGCACATGTGTGGCCGGAGAGAGAGAGAGAGAGAGAGATGCAAGAGGTGGTGGTGCTCATCTTGGCGACGGTTGCTGGTGATGTTGCCGGAGTCGAAACAACAAACTATGACAAAGGATGCATTGTGGGGTGCGGTTCAGAGGGTGAGAGAAGATAGATATTTGGATTAGGTTTTGATATGCGATCTTGATAAAATATGAGGGTATTTCAATAAATTTAGAATGTTATGGTAATGTTGCTTGGTTGGACCTTTTATTATTTAGTCGCCAATCTATAAACTATTCAAAAGGGTTAAAAAATAATTTGAATAATGAGTATACCCTTAATGAAGAGGATCTTAAAATTTGTCACAAACAATTCAATCAACCAAATTATTTCGGTTTAGTAGACTAAAAACTCTCATCCTCAAATGCTAAAACATTGTATTCTGGATCTTATTGATTAAATTAAAAGTACAATATTATTGGTTTGATTAGCAATGATCAGTGGCATCTGTTTCCGTTGGCGGTGAATGGAAAAATTTGTGGAGATTGCGTGTTATATGATAATTATTGTTTTTTTTTTCAAAATAAATAAATAACTAAATATACAAACGGTTAGTTTGTTTGTGTTGACACCTAAACTTTTTGCCCAAAAGTATTTTTATGTACATTCCAAAAAAATTGGAACTTGTTTCCTCAAAAAAAGCAATTTATACATTAGACTTTTCCTTCTTGCATCGTATAAACATTTAATAGAGTTTCATTCCTGCTTATCTTGAGTCCGTGCAGAGCACAAGCGCTACCTTGCGAGAAGATCATCGATCCCCACTTAACGATCCGTTAAATCCCTTCGAGGCTCGCCTCTGGAAGGTTGCAACAATTGGTCAAGAGATGCAAATTGTCATCCGCTGCACATGTTAGCCGTTGGGTTAATCAAACATTAAAGCGAAGAGCATCGTTTGACTGCATAATTTGGTTTCTTGCTAAAGTTTCTGGTTTGTCACATTATTCTTACCCCAAATTGCAATCGTCTCGTCTGCCATTTCCATGTGGTCCGATCATGTATCTCCAATCTCTCTCTCTCTCTCTCTCTCTCTCTCTCTCCGACTGACTGAATATTTTGTGGTCAAAGATGCTCCATGAAGCTGAGTATCATATTATATAACATGTGCACCAAACATGTAATCTCATAAAACTCCAGCAGTTTTTACGGTTGACAAAGTTAGTTAGGCTTCTCATGTAAATCATTAAATCTTTAAAATATATATATGAGAAGAGACAGCAACATGAAATTTTTGTTTTGTCAATTGATTTTATGGAGTTAGTATAAAGATATGGTCAAATTTTGTCAGCAGCGTGGCACAAGCCTTCCTCACGTTCCTTACATCATAGCAATTGATGAGCGGCCGCTCAAATCACATGCTCCCCATATAAATCTACATCTGCAATAAGATGAAATCTCTTTCAACCAAATCAAAAAGGAAAAAAAATGAAATAATTGACGATAATTCTAGTCCTGTCGTGCTATCATTTTCGTGAGAGCAATGCTGTCATTTCCTCTCTCTATTTGCAAATTAAATCATCTTAGTAT